>JBBMEG010014398.1:14496-29764 GCA_037832605.1 Cyclanthera cordifolia
ATCTTGTATTTTAGTTCGATTTTATTTCTTAATATAATTTGGGTTCTATAATCTCATTGGGCATACACCAAGTAAGCGTACCAAATTTCTAATAAGTCTAGATCAGAAACAAGTTGTTCCATCCCCATTCAAATTAAAAGTGGGAGTTTTGTGGAAGGTATTTTAGTTGTTTTGTGGAACATCTAACTCAGGTTATTTAAGGGGAGGAGACATCTGCCGAAGGTTTGTTTACAATTAGATTTGATTCAACACCTTCCTCTATCTGTGTGTAAAATGTTTTGTATTTATCCTTTGTTAAATATTCTAAATAGTTGGAGCTCTTTCTTTTAGTATGTTTTTTGGTCTGGCTCCATTTTGATGTGGGCTGGTTTCAGTACTGCCCATGCGTCTTTTCATTTGCTTGATATAAAATTTTCATTTAACAATAATTATTATAATGCATGTTATCTGAAGCTTGGCAATGTTAGAAGTCAGCATTTAATCTTACAGTTATTATGAAATACTTTTTTTTTGGAATAGAAACAATTTCATTGATGCATGGATGTATGAAAGCCTGAAAGGTTATTATGAAGTACTTGGTTACATACATTATTGTGTGAACTGTGAAGAATTAAAGGTCATGTTTTGGTTCTGCTTTTCTGCATAATTCATGTATTCAATGAAATTTGTACCTTGGGGGGAAAAAAATGTTACGCAGCAATCTGATTGTCTCTCTTGTAGATGGATCTACCTGAATACCTATCGAAGCATTGTATGGCTTCCTGGATGAAATGGCTGTTTTCTAAGTGGGAATCGAATGAAGAATGAAGCTTTTGGTAGTGTGAAATATATTCAGCATTCGACGGAAGACATAAAGATAACCTTCCAAACCGTGATGGCCACTGCATAAAGATTACTGTTACCAACAGATGTAATTAACGGTATTGGTAAGACAAGGAATGGCGTGATAACCTCAAGTTGATTGTACAATACATGATATCATGTTTTCTTGTTAGATATACTTGTGTGATAAAATCCAATTAATCATGTGCCAACTAACGAATTATAATTGAATTATATCGTTGTTTCTTTGATTGTAAGTTGTTGCTGGTCAGGAGAATATGAGGATTAGAAGCTCAGTTTTGTTGCGACTTTTGCCGACTTTTTTTGGTATAATCTGTGTGTTGAGTTTTGGTATTGTTTATATATATATATATATATAATATAACCTTGTTCAGATTCTGAATCTAATTGTCAATTTGGTTCTGGTTTCTTTTATGATAGTGATAAAAATGTTAGGCATCCGAATACATGAACATATAAGAAAGCAACAAAGATAACAGTTGAGATTTATTTAGCAATAAATGTGTTTTTGGTGTGTGATTATTATTTTATTTTTTTAATTTTTTTTTTGATTTTGCCTTAGCTAATCTTCCATTCGATTGAGAACTGGTCTCCCCCATACTGATTTTTGGTGTTTACTAACTAGTGATGATTATGACCTGGTAAATTGCAATACCAAATCAAAAATCAGTTTTTGTATTTCCCCTTGAAATAAGGTAAGAATCTGATTTTGATTTCGCCTTCATATTATATCATTTCCTTTCTCATTCTCTAGTTGGACTATTATTTTATAAAACTCCTATCAACATTGTCGCACTTTTGAGTTATTTGGGTATTATTGTATAATGGAAAGGATATATTTTCTGACCATTTTCTCTCTCTTTTTTCATGGTTGTTTCTCAGTATTGTGATGGATAAAGTAGAGAGGACAATATGATGGAAGCTTCTCCTACTTAAGTTGTGCTCATCCTTCAATTGTTGTGCACAACAAAAAGAATATGTCTCTGTCAACAAAAGTATTTAAGAATTTCTTCTACGTGTTGGACCGGAAGCTATTCTCAACAATGATTGAGCCTAATGCCAAGATTTGTGCACATGAAGGCAAAGAGTTGATGGAACGATGTATCGACAACTAGTAGACTAGTCAACACTTTTGATAGTTTGCAACATCGTATGCCTTATATGGCTTTATCTTCGTCTTCGGTGTCCTATGTGTCGATCAAGTTTGGAATCAATCCACAAGCCATTTGTTTGTTCAGTGCCCTTTTGTCTGGAATTTTTGGAACATTTTTTTGAAGCTTTAGGTTTGTCCACCGCGCTGTTTGGTTCTGGTTGGCGCCTGTTTCAATGGATTAAGAAAGTTTATATGGATGAATATAGTTCAAGCTTTGCTTTGGAACATTTGGCTGGAAAGAAACAGGAGAATTTTCAGAGATGTTTTTTACCATTTTGATATATTGGTGGAGCTCGTTCTTTCATCTATTTATTTTTTTGTGCAAAATTGTATATCCTTTGAATGTATTTAGTTTATCAATTTTTATTTCAAAACGGTCAATCTTCTTTATAATTGACAGAATTGTTTCGGTAGTTTTATCTTCTCTATTTAATTCATCAATTTAAAAAGTATTGACAACTAGTAGGTGATCTTATCTACTTAACTTTAACCCGACCTAACATTTCTTATGCAGCAAAATCACGAGTACGTATATGCAAAATTTAAAGAAGACTCATTTAGATGTGTGGTCCATGTTGTCTAGTAGGGGTGTACAAAAAAAAATTGGTAACCGGAGCTACCCCCGGGGGGTGTTCGATCGGTTTGTGGGTTATGGAGTTGTGGGTTGGTTCAACCTGAACTCAACCCGAATTTCATTTATATATATATATATAGATATATATATATATATTATATTTATAAATAAAATATTATGTCGATTTATAACTTGTTCATTAACAATAAGAGGGTGTACTTATATAATTTGTTCTATTATGTTGATTTTTTTTTTGACAAATCTATTATGTTAATTTAAACTTTACTTTTTTAAAATAACAAATATTTATTATATATTTTAAAAACATAATAATGTGATGGTTCAACCAAACCTAACTCGAAAATACAAGGGTTGGGTTGCTTTTAAAAATAGGGTTGACTTATGTACACCTCTATTATCTATCCTTTATTATGATTATATGCTTCTATTTTCACTGTATTTTGTATCCAAGAAAAGCAAGTGCAGTTGTGCCATAAAACATGTATTCTAAGTCTTAGAATGATCTTGGGAGGGTAAGTCCTAAACAATTTGGTCTTATAATCTCTTCTTTTAAGTGGTTTCAATAAAAAGGACAGATGTTTCACATAAAAATTGTGTTCAAGAAGACGATCCAAATGCCAAATTATTTTTTTTGTACTATTTCAAAACGATGGAAAATGTATCTTTGCATGTTATACTTTAAAGAAATTGCACTTGATGATGCTATTGCACAAAAGACTACAAAAGTTAGACAAACCATTATAGTGTGAAATTAAATGATCATTATTTATGCCAAAATTGAGAAATATATAATCAAAATGTATCCAACTTATATGTATTCCAAATGGTTTCAATAACTCAATCAAATTTGGTAAAGGTCGAAGTCTATATCTATCATATATGTTTTTTCGTTTTGCGATCATGTTGCGACAATTTGAGAATTTTGTTGGAGATATTTTTTGACACTAGAAAACTTTAAAAATGAATTGAAATAATAGATAAAGAATAATCAGATTTTTTTCATTCTTGCCATTCATTAAAAAAAAAAAATGATGACGAACAACGCTCACAACATGAATCACTCTTTTTCCCAAAGTTAACCTCTCCAACTTTGTTAAATAGTCTTTCAAGTTATGGTACTTTTCGAAAAATCACGAAGTTATAAAGTGATTCTATCTCCCTCCATAAGTTCGTTCAAAGGAATTTTCGTGGAATTGTGATTAAGGAAAGAAACCATTCAAAAAAGACCGAAAATCTCTTATGTGTTCTATATTTTCTTCTTATTTTCAATGCTTTCCAATTTCCATAACCAAACATGATAGTTACTTCTTATCCCGCTCTTTGTGCATGAAATAGTTTAATAAATAAATAAATGATGTGCCTTGATGTATACTCTACAATGCATCTTATGCTACAAATGGCCTATTAGAGGAGTAAAGAACAACGAATCAATTGCCATTTCATTCCCCAAAAATTAGCTAATGAGGCTTCGATGGTCTGTGGAATGTCGGCAACCAACCAAACACCGATTGAACTCGGGCTCCGTTCACTGCATCTACAGAAATTTCAATGAGAACACCAGCATTTGGTCATTAGGGCAGCCTTCTTGTGGCTCGAGTTTCTCGTGGTACTCTCATGAGCTGGATTTCGACAACCAAGGAAAGCTGAACTGGGTTCAAAACAACTACATGATTTACAACAACTATTGACAAAACAATTTCCTTGGCTAAATCCAGGTTGCTTTGGCATTGGAAAATCTGTCATGTCATTGTGAAACATCGAAAGAATGATCGATAGATTTGGTCTGTCATTTGCAAATTCTCGAGCACGTAAGAGTCCCACATGAATGCACTTTGAAACCTCTGTTTGATAATGTGATTCAAACATGGTTCCGTCAATCAAAGCCAATGAATTATTCTCAATCCATAGTTTCCCCTAAACGGACCCAAACAAATGATGTCAAACCGAGGAGTAACGAATAGGGATACCGTCATAAAAAACTTGTGTTCTTTCTTCCACTAATAATTTCAAGAACCAAAACGCCAAAGCTTAAGACATCTGATTTATCAGCAACCACATATCCGATAGAGTTAAAAAAATGAGATGTAGTTTAACACTGACGGCAATGGAGTTTTGAACTCAGATGCTATCAGGTGGTTAGCAAATCTGAAGTAAGAGAAGCTGGATCAAGCTCCCAACAATCCTTCAGATGCCCAAGAGCCTCATCGACTGAAAGCTTCCGAGCGGGGATTTGATGCGAAAATAATCGGATATCGTCCTTTCCAAACCATCTAATAGCATGATAACCGATCTCCCTTCTCTTGAAAATCGTCTTGTATCCATCAACCTTCTCAAGATAAGCCATACTTATACCATGTATCTCACTATAAGTTGTTAAAAACACAGCGATATCGTAAGTTCGTTTCAAACCATTTCTTTTCTCGGAATCCAAAGCTTCTTCCTCTTTGTAAAGTGCCCATACTGATCCCTTTTTGGGATAAATCCTATAGACTTCCCTTGTTGCTCTTTCACAACCCACAACATGAGAAAAAATGTTCAATGAATCAATGGTTGTTTTCTTAGAAACCTTAAAGCAACCACAAGATACACGAAATCCCATTTTCTCCCAAGAAAGTAACCTTGCATCCCCATTGTTTTGAATATCCAACCAACTCATTTTCACCTCAAATGGATTGACAGTAACTTCTTCAATCAAACCATAATACCTAGGCATTCCATCATCATCGTCATATATCGCCCAAACTTCCCCTTTCTTGAAACTTGTCTCCATTCTATCCTTGTCAAAATCATAAAAATCTGAATCTTCCACCTTCATCATATCCAAATCACCACCATTGCAAGAAGGTCTTTGCTTCTTAGGTTCTAGATTCATATTTTTCGTCAAATTCCCTTGTTTTTCATTTTCTAGAGATCCGGTGATCTTCTTCGATGCTCCCTGCCGCCGGATACGAAGAAGACCTTCCATCTCTTTCAAAGTTAGTCTCTCAATGTTGTTGTCATCAACATCATCCTCTTCAACCCCCTTCTTCTTCCTCCTCTTATTCTCTCTTTTCCCTGCTTCTTCGTGCTTCAACTTCAGTTTCGTCTTCTGTTTTCGAGCTTTCTGAATCACTTGAGACTGTAATTCAGCCAAAGTCATCAATTCTTCCTCCATTTTAACAGGCTTCAGCTTAGATCTCTCCAAAACATCACCAACACTAGTCATCTTCTTCCTCATACTCCCACTTCTCAATCTTCTTCTACTCCATATCTCATCATCACTACTACCAACTTCTTCCTCCAAATCTCCATTTCTAACTCCGACTTCAACAGAACCAGCAGCTTTTCCATTATTCTCCTTCACTGAAGTGTTTCTCTTCGATTGACTAGCACTCAAATTTTTCCTATTACAGCTAGATTCGTGTAAACCCTGAGGCTGAGACATACCAGAATTTTGCGTAGAACTCAAATTCCTAAACCTTCTAGTTGTAGCCCTAACCGCGTTTCCATTTCTTTGCATAACTTCAGATTCATTATACGAAACCTCAATGGCCTGAAAGCACTTTCTACAACTAGGACAAATCAAATTATGACCTACGTACCTCTTCTCAAACTGGTGCAGCAATCGGCAAGTGGAGCAAGCAGTCCAAAACGTCTGCCTCTCCGCAACAGCTCCAATGTTCTGGTCCTGGATTCGAATCCGGAGCTTCAAATCGTACTCCTTCCTCCTAACCTTGTCGGACAGAAATCGAAACGCCTGGCCGACGAGCTTGAAGGCGTCTTCGGAACCGGGATAGGGATTCTTATCGGGATGGAGGAGGAGAGCGAGGTTCTTGTACTTTTTTCTGATTGCGTTGGTGTGAGCGAAGGGCTCCACCTGAAGAATCCGGTACCAGTCGTCGGGAGATTCGGCGTGGACTCGGAGAATGTTGAAGGAGGTGAGGATTTCGGCGGCGCCGTCGAGGTTTGGATCCAGGCGGTGGGCTCGCTTGGCAAACTTGAGAGCAGATTTCAGATTGGAATCTCTGAACTTCTTCACGGCCACTTCTCTGAGACGCTCAGCCTCCGATTTTTGCTCCGCTTCACCCTTCATTTGCTCACGGCGGCGGCAGAAAGAATGCCCCAAACAAATTTTAAAGCCTTCGGAATATAAACGAGGAAATCGTTTTTATTATTATTGTTTTTTTGTTTTCTGTAAATTATAAATTTATTTGTTCCCAATTTTAAAGAAAGTTTAAATTTAGTTATGATTATATTTATTTTAAATACTTTTAAAATTACATCCAAACGAGATTTTCACCGTAATTATTACTTCTAAATACTTAAAATAAATTTTAATCTCAAATTCTCTTAAAATCCTACCTCGTTTTTTATCACAATCATTACTTCTAAATACTTAAAATAAATCATCATTCTAAATATTAATTTTAAATATTCTTAAAAATTATATTCAAAATTTTTATAAAATGCAATCATTACTTCTAAATACCTAAAATAAATACTCATTCTAAATACTCTCAAAATCTCAATCCAATCATCACTTGAATCATTCAACTTCAATTTCTACCATTATATATACATTATAAATACTATTTAAAAGATGTTTGGAGAATAAAAAATTTAAAATAGTTATATTATAGGTAAAAATATTTATTAAAATTAATAATAAATTTGGGTTAGTTACTTAACTCAAATTAATTTTAGGACAACGCAAGAACTAATCCAACTCTTGAAAGTTTCATTTATTTGATTCCAACCAAATAAGTTGATAACCCAACTCAATCGGTCAAATTGGGTTGGGTTGATTTGGTTATTTGGGTTGTATGGTTCTTTAATCACCCCTGACACTAATAATGTAAAACACTAGTTTTTTTAAATAAAAAAAATTATTTAGTCTTCAATGAATGGGCACAACAAATTAATGAAATAATAAATATAAATATTTTTTAATATTTATTTTAATTTTGGTATTTATGATTAAATTTATACTTTTAAACATTAAAATTTTAAGTTCTAACCCAATTTGTAAGTAATAATAAAATTCAAACAAATGACACAAATAAAATGTAAATAAGAGATTTGAGATCACTAGTGTACACCCAAAGATCATGAGGTCACGGGTTCGAATCTCATACTTTAATTGTTGTAATCTCCAAAAGAAAAAAAAAAAGGAAAAATAAAACAGATGCTTGAAGAAGCTAAAGTCAAAATTAGTGTTCACCCTTGCCAGAACCAATAACCCATAAAGAGATAGAAGCATGTAGAGTGAAAGTATCACTTGATATAAGAGATAGTGAATAGAGGTGATGTAAGGGTTACAAAGTTAGCCTCTAAGATCAATTGTGTAGAATATTAATTTACATAGGCTCTTCTAGCTAAGTTATTTGAAAGTCACCTAGAGATTATAGGTCTACGAGATAAATGCTATTAATGAGCAATGATGTAATAGACTATTTCGTTAGAGAGACACACTATATCACCTTTGTAAGGACTCAACTATCTAACAATCCTAACATGGAATCCTTACTAACATGCATGATTCAAACATAATGTAACTGTTGGGAATTGTGGGTAGAAGCATCCAATTAATTATTCATTGATTAATCTACACGCAACCCTTAGGTAATTAATTGTCGTTGAAAAAACATAAAGAACTTACAATGGTTGTCGCCTTTGAATAATTCTAGTAGGTCTTTATGTTGAGAATGTCACTAACAAATCTGTCTACAATGTTGAGTGCCCGGTGGAGTTGGGAAGAGATTTGACGTAGGAGAAAAAAACATGACTCAATTCTCGGTTTCTCAATTTGAGAATAAGGCTACTCTAAACTGAATGCAGTTAGAATGAAGATCTCCTATGCTTCCTATTTATAGTAGAAAAGAGAATCTTTAAATTAGTAAAATATAATATCTTTCAATATCCAATAATAAAAGATATTGGAAAAAATCAAAGTTTTTCTCTCTCATTTTTAAACAAGGAATTCGAAAATTCATTCCCCCTCGACGAAATTTTCATCTCCTTTATGAGAGAAGAATTTTCGAATTCTACAATATTTCTCATATATAGTTTTATTTATTTTATTTGATATTTATCCAATAAATTTCAAAACCATAATATGTCCAATATATTATTAAATTAATAATTCTCTACAACTAATATATACAATATATTAATTCTCTACTTAAATAATTATCCAATAATTTTTAATTCAATTAATATGTCCAACATGTTAATTTATAATTCTCAATAATTATCAACTCACTATGTCCAACATATTTACAACTAAAAACTTAATAATTATCCCATAATTATTTATAATTAATTTATCTAATAAATTAATATTTCCTCAATAATATTTTTCAATAAATATTAAATGAATATATCAAATATATTTATGAATTAAGTTTAACTATTAAACTTAATATTCCTACTAATTATGCCCCACATAATTAATCTTTGAATTTGAACTTTTTAAGTTCATTCTTTAATGAAACAATGTACTAGCAGTTATGAGCTAGCCCGAGGACCCCTGGACTTATAGGCTGAAAGCTACAATGACCAAAGATCTAATCTATTCTCATTAACATCAGACTTATTACACTAAAGGTCTGTGTTGAACTCTTCGCACTATAGGACAAGTAAGTGTCCACCGATATAATCGATCATCTGTGATATGATCCTTCACGAGCTTTTCGTAATTCACAGTTGGGTCAAAATTTCTATTTTACCCCTATTATTACATCTTTCTTCTTAAATATCACTATTCCTCTATTGAACAAGCTGTTTATAGTCCCACTATATACGAATGTCCTCTCGAGCCAATGAGAGCCGGGATCATTTTGTTAAAGTTCTGGAACCAATTCTTAAGGGGTCAACTCTACTTCTTCCTCCATATTAGGAAATGCATGAATTCCTTCTTGTGTTTCTGGCTAATCATTACGGCAATTCCAAACATGGGAGGCTTATTGACTTAGTGTTGTTTGACCGGTCTCACCCATGCACATGAAAGGATGCTTATATAAAGCAGGAGTTCGCAACCAACTCAAGATTAATATCACATCAACATACGATCATCCTTAGTGAAGTAGTTGATGCGAGTTTATATCAGAATTACTAGTTTTATCATAAAACTTCTGGTCTCATCTAATATAAAAAAAATCTTGCATATGCAACTTTACTTACATGTCTTCCCATGAACAACTAAGATTAGGTCGTTTGTAACTCTTGCAAGGTGGATCACACAAACAGTGCTACCAGGACTTAGGCACTCTAGCCTTAGCTCATATAATATAAGCGGTTTAGGTTAAAAATTAGAAACTAGATCCACTTGTATGTCTCATATACTTGTCCAAACGTTCATCTAAATAACCAATGGTATATTGACATTAATCCAATTAATGCAATAAGGTTGAATGACGTTTGAATATTAAAGGTGTAATTTATGAAAAATAATAATCTTATTAATAACTGAAAATAACATTAAATGTTTGTTCTTAAATATACAAACCACTAGGCCTTCATGACACAACCCTTAACAATCTCCCACTTGCACTAAAGCCTAGTAGGATTATTACATGTTTAGCCAAAACACCAAGTCTCACACTTGCTCTAGACCATAGAAGATGCCTCATGTAGACTCATACTTCTTAGGTGATCCTCGAACACTTTAGCCGAGAGGCCTTTGTAAAAGAATCAACAACGTTGTTAGTCGTATCAATTTTAGTGACAACCACTTTGCTCTTATGCACTATCTTTCTGATGAGGTGATAACTCCTCTTTAAATGATTCCCTCTTTTATGACTTCTAAATTCCTTGGAATTAGCCAGAACCCCATTGTTATAAAGTGATTGTCCTATTCAAGCCCAAAACCACTTCCAAACCTGATAGAAAGTTTCTCAACTATAGTGCCTCTTTCTACTTTGTAAGCAGCCATGTACTCAACTTCCATAGTGGATTTTGAGATGCATCCCTGCTTGATGCTTCTCCAAACTATAGTTGCACCATTTAAGGTAAACACTGATCCTGATGTAAATATCCTAGAGTCCTTATAATTTAAAAATCATAGTATATGTACCTAGTAAGGATTAAATCCTTAGGATTGTACAAAATCATATAATTTCTCGTTCTTCTAAGATACTTGAGTATATTCTTAATCATGTTCACTTATCCAATCTTGGATTTGACTGATATCTCTTGACAATGCCTTCCGAGTAGCAAATGTCAGGCCTTGTACACAACATAACATATGATTAAGCTTTCTACTACCAATGTGTAGGGTATCCGTCTCATTTTCTCAACTTCTTGAGGTGTCTTAGGACTATTTCCTTAGATAGTGAGATTCCATGTCTAAAAGACAATTGGCCTCTTTTGAAATCTTTCATCGTATATCTGATAAGCATCTTGTCAATATACGATATCTAAGACAAGGCTAGCGTTCTCTTGGACCGATCCCTTCTTATCTTAATTCCAAGAACATATGGACGTCACCCAAATTCTTCATCTAGAATTGGTTAGCTAGTCATTGCTTGATATCACTTAACATCTTTACATCATTCCCAATGAGTAAGATGTCATCTATATATAATAATATGGATGTTATTTTCTTGTCAATGATCTTCTTGTAAGCACAAGGTTTATCAACGTTTTGTTTAAAACCATATAATTTGATCACATCATCAAATATCTTGTTCCAAGACATAGTTGCTTGTTTTAATCCATAAACGGATTTAACAAGTTTGCAAACCTTTTGCTCGTGCCCCTTGGATACAAACCTCTCTAATTGGTCATGTAGATTTTATTTTCAAGATTGTCATTCAAAAATGCAGTCTTGACATCCATCTGCCATATCTCATAGTCATAATACGAGGTAATGAATAAGAGGATCCTAATAGACTTTAACATAGCAACATGGGAGAAGGTCCTTCCATAATCCACTCATTCTCTTTAAGTGAAGCCCTTCTTACAAGTCTAGCCTTGAAGGTTTGCACCATCCCATCTGTTGATGCCAAAAAATGGTCAACGGATATCCACAGTAAAGATTTATTTAGCTGAGGACGAAAGGGCCTGCAAAAAGCAAATTTAGGGCACACCGGTGTGGTGTGAGCCACAGGGCCTCCGATGTCTAAGTCAGAAAACGGAATTAAGGAGAATAGTTTAAAGCACTAAGAATGTCTTAAGGGTACTTAGCTTAGGACCCGTCCCTTGAAAGGGAGAAATGACTTGACTTTTATAGCAGCGGCTCACTTATGGTTATATAATGGTCGGTCGTTAGAAACGTTCGTCATTAAGCCGGATATCAATATCGACGTAACTCCTGGCCGTTATCCTTTAGAGACGTAACGGTTTTGATTCTAGACTCGGTCGACTCTTCGGAGAGTCCTAACCTCCACGAACGACCCAATGGGGCCGACCTACTCTTTGTAACGGGCGACGCCACGTGGTGCAACGCTTTCAAACGTTACTTAGAATTGGTCGACTCTTCGAAGAGTCCTGACCTCCACGGCCCATCCACTTGGATGGACCTACTCGTTGCTGGACTCGAGAAGGGTCCGGCTGCAAGGGCCGACCCTGAGGGGGTCCTGACCTTCCTTGGCCGACCTCCGGAGGAGTTGGACTTGTTTGGCCGACCCCCAGGGGGTTGTGGCCTCTATTTAGCCGACCCTCGGGGTGGGGGGGTCGGTGATGGCGAGGCCGACCCCAAAGGGGTCGAAAATGGACTTGGGCGACCCCGAGGGGTCGGCGTTGGCTTAGTTGTCCTTCGTGCGGGTCCCAATCACTTCCGAGTCTTTCAGAATTTTTTTAGGATATTCTTGTAGATCAATTTCTTGTATGTCGATGTGTTTTTAATCTGGTGGGTTACGAACTCCTGCTTTATGAAAGTGTTCTTTGATGTGCATGGGTGAGACCACTCAAACAGCACCGAGTCAATAAGCCTCCCACGTTGGGGATTGTCATAGTGAGTAGTTGGGAACGCAACATCACAAGAAGGAATTCATGCATTTCCTAATATTGTGGAAGATGTAGAGGTGTTCTCTTAAGAACTGATTCTAGGACTTGAACAAAGGGTACCCGCCTCTCATTGGCCCGAGAGGACACTGATTTATAGTCTGACTATAAACAGTTTGTTCATTAGAGGAATCAGTGGTGCTTAAGGAGAAAGATGTAAACATAGGCGTAGAACAAATTTCTTGTTCCAGCTGTGAATTACGAACAAGCTCATGAAGGATCATATGACAGATGACTGATTATATCCATGGACGTTAACTTGTCATATAGTGTGAGTGTGTTCAGCACAAACTTTTAGTGGAATAAGCCTAATGTTAACGAGCAGGGATTGGATCTCAAGTCGTTGTAGCTTCCAATCTATACGTCCTCCGGTCCCCGGGCTAGCTCAATTGTTGGTACACTGTTTCATTAGAGAATAAATTTGAAGAGCTCAAATTCACAAATCAATTATGTTGGACATCATTAATAGAAGTTTTAATTTTAATGGATAAACTTAACTAATCAATATATTGGATATATTAATTCGATATTTTTTGATAAATATTCATAATGAGAAATTAATTTATTAGATAAATTAATTATAAATAATTATTGGATAATTGTTGAGAGAACTCATCTAATAATATGTTGGGCATATTAAAGTTTAAATAAGTATTGGATAATTATATAAAGCAAAATTATAATAAATATGTTAGACATATTTGTTTAATAATCATTGGATCCAATTGTTAAATGGAGAATATTAATTAAATATGTTAAACATATTAATTAAATTAATAATTATTAGATAATTATTATTTGTAGAAAAATTAATATATTAAATATTAGTTGTTGAGATTTATTTCTTATAATATATTGGATATATTATGAAGTTGAGATTTATTTGATAAAATCTTTGATTTTTCCTAATATATTTTATTATTAGATATTAAAAGATATTATATTTTCCTAATTTAAAATTCACTTTTCTACCTAAATAAAAAGGGAGGTCTTGATTCTCATCCCACCTAAATAAGAAACCTCCCTGCAATTGAGTTTTTTTTTTTTTTTTTTTTTTTTTTTTTTTCTTCAGAGAAATATACTTCCAAGCTCCCTTATTTAAAAAGTTTCCCACCAAACACTCAGTGAAGCATAGAAGATATAGCCTGGAAGAAGGTTCAGGGAATTGATCGTGATCCTCTCCATCTTAAAGACCCGTCAGAATTGATCAGAGGCTTCAACGTGAGTTTTTATTTACAATATGTCAATCATCTAGGATAAATTGCATGTAGATTAATTGGATTAATCTAAAGTTAATTAATTAGATTAATTAATGTGAAATCTTTGTTATTCACACGCTTCCGCCGCGTTTAAATGCATCCCTCCTATTCCCAACAAAAACGAACTCTGGATGTCAATTTTACTAAATAGGACTTAACTCCAAAAAACGGGTTATAGGACCAGAGACTTGGTTAAACTCGATTGACTTAGCCTAGCTAGAAGGTCCAACAAATGCGAGCAATGAGCAGGATCGACGATGAATCTGACGTGCAGTGGCTTATCGGTGAAGTAGTCAGATCTTGTTGATCCTTCGCGTGTGACTGCAGCATTCACAAACAGCGCCAATTGAACTAACAACATGCGACTCCTCACTCCACAGTAGTGTGACAACCCGGTCTTAACGCGTAAGGAAACCGAGGTGTCAAAACTATGCATGAAATACTTAAAAAAAAAAATCGGCAGAGTTTCCCCTAAAAATGGAGAAACTGCACCTGAAAAAAACACATAACCTGACTTTTATAAAACTTAAATAGACATCCTGCAAAAGAGTTTCAAAACATCCTACTAATCCAAAAGCCAAATACCAAGTTGAGCGCTCGTTTTAAAACAAAATACATGCCAATGCCAAAATGATTCGAAATAATGCATATACAAAACTTTACAAAAGTAAAGAGGACTCGACACGTGTCAACAACTAGTCCTTTCCCCTCCGGTCTCCTAGCTGCCTCCGTCAACCGTCCTGGTATAAACCTACACCTGTGGATGGAAGCCACAGCCAACATGAAACGAAGGGTGAGTCGTGAAACTCAGTAAGAGAAACCCGCACGAGTATGCAAGCATATAATGACGAAAGCAAACATGTCTTGACAATTAAGTCTATGAAAAATCACAACAAACGAAGGGAAAACATCCCAACTCCCGAGAACCCGAGTCACCTGGCCCAATTACCCTGAGGTTCTTGAGGAGGGGCCTCACCGGCCAATGCCATGAGACCAAGAAAGCCACTACCCGAACTCTCCCGGGTACGACAAAGTGTCTAAGGGCAAGAGTCAACCACTGGAGTCGCCCAGGCTATCCTGGGTCCCTCCGACATGGTGGGGTCAATCCCGAACACATCAGGTACCACGCACGGTGCCGAGCCGAGAGCGATCCAACCTGCTAGCGTGGTGCTCACTTATGCCTAAGCAAATTCGGCTGCTCACTGCCTAGCAAGTTCCCGCTTCGACTCTTACGATGAGGGATAACCGACCGATGTCTGATTCCCACTATCGCACCTTGTATGCCCTAGAACACTCAACTAGGTTACACGTATGGACGACCAGGTTCCCAGCCAATGCCAAGTTCCTAAGTGCAGATTATCGACCCTATGGTCAGTCCCACCACACTTCGGGTCGATGTAGCGATCACCGCCCTAATAACGTGCGAAGCCTCTT
>JBBMEG010014418.1:0-10501 GCA_037832605.1 Cyclanthera cordifolia
ATTCTTAAATATTTAAAATAAATTTTCATTTAAATACTAGGTACTCTTAAAATCTCAATAATTTGACAAAATATAATTTAGCCAATTTTGCAAGACCCAAACAGTTTTGAAAGCGAAAAAATATACTAATGAAATTTAGTTTCATGGATATTTGATCGACTTATTATTACACTTCACATCTCGACCTTATCAAATACAGACTTCATAACACTTTTCATCCTAATCCTGCATCCAAACACTTCCTTACACTTCACTTCTTATCTCATCATTTTCATTCGAACCGCCTATCTAAGCGTGTCCTTAATCTTAACCCATATAATTATTATTAAAAAAAAAAAAAAAAAAATTAAGTCCCGATCTCCAACGCCGCACTCTTTTTCGAATTTGGACGAACGAAGATTCAATCTCAGTCTCTTTTATCTTTTCAGTGAGCCGTAGCTCGAGTTTGAACCCTCGTTTTCATCTTCAAACTCATCCCGCGATTCTCTTACAGAAACCTAATTTCGAATTCAAGTTCTTCAATCTTCGATCGGAATCCCGTGGGACAGCCTCTACTCCTATCGGATGGAAAATAGCAACAACGCCGCCTTGAGTTTCGTTTCACGGGAGAAGCTGGACCAGGTTGCGGCATGGGTAGCGGCCACCATGTCTTCCGCCTTTTTCTCCTCCTTAGAACGATTCTCCTGTGTCAACATCGCCACCGATGATGATGATGATGATGATGAAGACCACGACGATCAGCTTCTATTGTCCAATCAGCCGCTTTCTGATCAATTTGGACGCCCTGGCCAACAAGACGGGTTTGTCGATCTTCCTGTATGATCGATTATCCGATATTATAGATCTTGATTGCGTAGATGTGATTTTCTTTTTCGTGTTCTGTTTTCCGCTATTGCTGGTGCTAGGTTGAGTTTGTTCTTTTCTATGCGTTCTTGATCTGCAATTGCAATGCTATCATCCTTAAAATCGAGATTGATTTGATCATATTGTGGATATTATATGCACAATTCACCGCATTATTGCGAAACAAATGTTATTGAATCTTTTAGTTGGATTTTTAGCCTTGTAGACTTCTGTTGTTTACTTGTTCTTGAATCTTCATTCTTTATTTAAAACTGAAACAAGATTGATGCCTGCAAAACTGTGTAATCGGTAGCTTACAACTTCTTATAGCTTTGTACATTAGTCCAGAAATTCCGGCCATTGTTGAACTCATAATTTCTATTATTAGAATGTCAAATTTTATCAAAACAAACTGAAGAACTGAGGAGGGTTTTCAAGTTTTTTAGTATTTGATAGTGTATTCTGCTTTATCTTCTTGGTGATGATCCTTTGGAGATCTGTGATGGTTGAATTTGATGCAGTTTGTTATGAACTTCTCTATTTTCTTTCTCATTTTGTCCCCCTTTTGCAGTTATAAATTGTTAAATTGTGCTGTTCTATTTGTTCTGGCTGATTTATGTTGTGTTGAAAGATGATGGAAAGGAAATAATTGCTTATGCAGGATCTGATAAATCTTTTTGATCTCGCTTCAAAACATCAGTCAATGTATGAGCATTGATTCAATTTCTTAGGTTGGTTTTCCTCCATATGATTTCAATTGCTTAGGCTGGTTATCTTCCATACCCTTAACAAAAGTTTACAATGAAGCCAAGTCATGTAAACATCACATCCAGCAATTATTAGCATCCTCATTAACCCTGGAAGCATAATCTTAATATGTTTTAAGTTGAAACTCGTGTCTTGGGTGGTGATTTAAATCACACTTTTCTAAACCTAAGAACAATTCCTTTGCTTTTGGTCCCTCTCTCAGCTAAATAGTTTTTTTAGTAAACTTGTCCTTCTCAGGTTAGATAAATCAGTTAGGAAAATTTGTTGTTGGTAGTAAATTTTAGCATCGTTTTTTTTTTCGATATAAATCGTCGGTTTTTCTTTGAATCACAAGTTTTCCAATTTTTACTATATTTGATTTTTTTTTTTTTTTTTCTAAAATTTCGACATCCATAGAGTTTTTCTCTTTTTCATTTTTCATGTGAAATCCTTTGTGTGTGGAAAGATTTCTAATCCTTTGGAAATTTAAGAAGATTAAAGGAGTAGTCATACAAACAAGTCTGTCTCGTGAAAATAGTTACAAGCTGGTAACTTTTTATTTTTCATCTTCTTCGTAACTATTTTCATTCTCCTATACCTCAAACACCTCTGGGATGTTTTTTGAAATTCGAGTTTTGAGAGTTTTTTTTTTCTTCTCTTGCTGTTGAATTTTTTTAAAGTTCTGAGAGTACTAATCTCACTGTAATTTTGGGTTGAAAAAAGAAATATAGTTTTGCTAAAAATCTTCTCTAGTTTAATTAACTCTTCATAATTTATTTCTTGTTCCTCTTGCATAAAAGTGATAAAAGAGACGCATGATGGATTGAGAAATGTTCTTTTTAAAGCTTTCCACATTATTATTTCCATTTGTACTGTTCATAATTCTACGTACCTCTCAAAATGTTCTCTCTTTGGATTCATTAATTTTGGACTAAATTCAAATTTTAAACCAAATATCCATTTGAGTTTAATAAGTTGTGATTTTATAGTAAAATAATATGAATTTCACTTCAAAATCAATTAACAATAAAATAGTAATGTTATGAGTTGATAAAGATTCTGATATTTTCTGCGTCTCCAATGTAGATGCCAAAAAATGATCAATTGATATCAACGGTACGATTTGTAGATGCCAAAAAATGGTCAATTAATATAAAATTCTCAATACATTTTTACACCGTTGTAGTGAAACAAGTTTGAATAAAGAATCAAACCTAATAATTACATATAAGTTTTTTTTTTCTTAAAAAAGTATTATTCATTTCGAAGTACATGCAAGAAACAATTTAAGTATAATAATAACACAAATAATTTTCGTGGTCAGAAGGTGTTTAGTTGTAAAATTGTATAGTGGTTATTTTATGTGATTATAAATAAAGAGTTATTTTGAATGTGGTTGGAATTTTGAATTTTAGTAATAATTCGTTTGAATGTGGTTTACTTGTAAAGGGATCGTTGTTAATAACTTGTTTGAATAATGATTTTTGTAGAGGAATTGCAGACATAACTCGTTTGGATGGTTTTAATGAATAATTGTTTTGAATGGTTAGAGTAAGTGATTAAAAATTGATGGTTTAAAATAGGTGATTATAACATCTCGTTTGAATGGATTTATTTGAAGATGAGATGGTAAAAGCTCAATCCCTAATAGTTCGTTAATAACACGAAACAAATACCTAGAGTGTGGCTGGATGAATAATTGTATGAATGGTTATTTGAGTGATCAGAAATGAGAAATTATTTTGAATGATTTTGAAAGGAAAAAAATTGTAATGATAATTCGTTTGGATGAGTTTGTTTATAAAATAATTATAAAAATTCATTGGTATAATAGCTCTATAAAAGTTCGATTCAAACATCCATAGATTCAAAGAACACTCTAATTACACAAATTTGCTACTAGAGACGATAGTTCTGATGAGTTATCAACAGATTTATCATAGTAAGATGTGAAGTAATTACTCTCAGATTTATGAAGATCATTTTTCTTAGGTTAAAATATTACTTTGGTCACTCAACCATCTACTTTAATTATTTTGGTCCCTTAACTTTTGAAAATTCAAAATTAGTCCCTCAACTTTCAAAAAATCTAAAAAATGGTCGTTTGGGTTAAAAAACTAACGGATTGTTCTTCCATTTTATTCCTTTTGGGTTTGGCTTTCTAGATAATGAATTCTTACTTTGTTTTATGAAATGAGATTTTTTCTTGCTTTTCAATTATTTTCCACTGTGCGTGTTAGTGTTGGTTATATTGTCTTGACAAGGAAGACAATCTTTGGCCGCCATTGTTAAAATCCAATAAAGCTTTTTTCTTTCTGAAACAAAAAACCAGAGAAAGTTTATCGATCGTTTAAACGTCAGTTACATGTACTAAAAACAAATAAAGATTTTAATTCTTTCTCCTTCTTTCCTCCGAATCCAAACGCCCCATGAAAAAAAAAATTAAATAATCGAAAGTTGATGAAGACTGGTCTCAACTAGGACTCGATTGTGGAAGATCAGACTTCATGTGCATTCTACATTATAACCTCAAATTTCAATCATTTACTTACATACCCTTAAAACATATATCTTATATAACATACACAAATCATGGTCAACAAGCCCGTCTAGCTCAGTTGGTAGAGCGCAAGGCTCTTAACCTTGTGGTCGTGGGTTCGAGCCCCACGGTGGGCGCTATTTTTTATAATAATTCCACCCAGTTTGGGCCGTTCACAATAATGAACAAATAAAGCCCAAAATTGCGGCCCATTAAAGTCCAGAAGATCGAATCCGGTTCAGTTGACCCAAACCGTAATCTCTGTCTTTGATCAGTTTTCCATGGAGTTTGTGATTTCGATTTAAACATTTTCGAGCACTTGCCATTGTCCTGATCTTCCTAATTCCGCCATGGAAGCTTCCCTTTCTCCAGCTGCTTCAAAAGGTCTGTAATCCTTTTTTTTTTTTGAATTATGCCTTTCTCCAGCTGCTTGAAAAGGTCTGTAATCCTTTTTTTTTCTTTGAATTATGCCTCTCTGTTCTTTTTCTTCACCACGTTTCCTTTCATCCGATAATTCAATTGATTAATATCGTCGCAATTTCACATTTTAATCGTAAATTCAGAAAACTTATTGCGTTGAAGTAGAAAAGAGGAGCTCAACTCGGTCTCGATTGGTGATCTGCTTCACATTCGTACAATGCATTGATATAATTTGGAGTAAAATTTTATCCTCAATTCGACTGTTTTATGTAGTTTTGTATCTAACGTAGAGGATTCAAGCGCTTTTTTTTTTTTTATATGTGGCCGTTCTGGTGATGGATTTTCACAATTCTCAGTAGTGATTTAACTGAACCTTTTTTTTGTATTTTCGTTTCAGGAATAAATTTATCTGCAGAATTGGTGTCTTTCAGAAAGGAAAAACTTGGACCAGGAGCTCATAACTTTCTGTCATTCAATTCAGCTTTCAAATATCAACCACTGCTCTTCGCTCAGACTAAAGATTCTTGTAGGAAAAATCAGTTTACGACGGTATATTCCCTTCCTTTCTTTCACGCGTTGTCTCTGATTACTTTGCGATTCTTTTTATTTCTGAAATGTCTCTGTTGAATCTTTCCCTTTTCCAGTTTTGTTGCTGTCTTAAGAGGGAATTTTCTGTTGTGGAGGGCAGGTACGCTAACAAACGGGTTTCATTTGCCAGATTTGTATTTCAACTGATTTACTTGGTTTGTAAAGTGTGAAAGAAAATATTTCTTCAATGAATATTTAATTTACAGACTTGAGGATTTTGCTTACCTCTCATCCTGCATCAATTTTATTTTTTTCCTATGATTAAATGTCAAGTCTTGAAGAAACTTACTTTAAACTATTGGAGAGAACTTCTAAATATAGATTTCATGATATTTGAAATTCTTGATAATTATTATTTTTAGGACACTGCATATCTCAATGGACAAAAAGACTTTGTGCCTAGTGAATTAGAAAATATTAGTCAAATTGTTCGGTGTTTTCTTTTCACAACTCACTATTATTGTACAAATCGTCAGTTTGGCCATCCCTCCCCCAATGAGAATTTCATATTATTGTATATTTTTGTAGAGTTGGTAGAAGAGCTATGGGTTGCATGAACTTGCTCTTTGGGCCTCTGAGCAGTTTCGTTCTGCACTTTTTTTCCTTTTCTATCATGATTTGTGGGGCTGAAGTATTAATTGATCGCAAAGTCCCATTTTGATTTCATAATACTTGCAAGAATATTCTGGTTCTTTGGTCTTATTAATAAGTATGCTGCAGCATCCCAGCATTTGCATCATTGGTAAAAGTTATTTCTTCGGTTCAGAGGATGAATAGGCAAAATTAGTATGAAGTGAATGGATTCTAGCATGGTTAACAGTCATTTTAGTCTAAACTCTTTAAAGCTGCGTTCTACACGATTTTTTTAAAATAGTGATTTCTTTATTTTAAACATGGTCATATGTTTTTTCACCTTGATTCAGATATAACTAAGGTTAAAATATCATTTTTGTCCATGTAATTTGGGGTTTTCTTTTTTTTCTATTTTGGTTTCTGAAACTATAAATGTTCAATTTTTGTTGCTTAAAATTGGTTCTTGTCTAATAACTAGCCACTTTTCTCGTGTCCATTTTGACGTTTCATCTATTTTCTCACAAGGTGCATAGATGATATATATGATGATTTAGCTAAACGTCTTCTTCCGACAGCAGCAGCAGCTTCAGATCCTGACCTTAAGTAAGTCCTACCTTTCAAGACTGTAAAAAGAGGGAGCCAGGGCAGGACACTAGATATTTAGTACATTTTTTAAAGCCTTACAACATTTCATGTCATCTAAGTCGCATTTGATATTCCAATTGGTATTTTTAATTTCATGCCCCATCAGAAACATTTAAATCTTATTACTCCAACCTGGGCCATTATTTTAATAGACAGAAAAAATCTTCTGTATAGAATTTCAATGATGATTATTTTCTATTTGCAAAGCAGTGGGCTTTTTGGATTTTGATAATCTTGAATCTTGAGTTACGCATCTGTTTTTTCATCTTTTGACTAAATATACTCTTGTTTCTATTCCCTTCAACCACACCAAGGAGATTAAAATAGCGTCAAAGCCCTTCATTCTTTGTACAAACACGTGTAATTTCTTATTTCAGTAAAAAATTAGAGATGTGCATCCAAGTATGACAACTTTCATGTATTCAAGAGGTTCGTCACCTTTAAACTGATGATTATAGATTTTCAAATTTGTTGCAACATCTGTACTCAAACATGAATGACTCTGGAAGTATTGTGAGATGGCACCAATGGCAACCAATGTTATATTATACGAGACATAATTAAAAATGCTTTATTATATTTAGTACTTACCAGAAGAGAAAAAGGACCGTCCAATTATATTAAAGGAAGTGTGGTGAATAATACAGCAAATTTTTTTTATAATTTCAGAATTCCTGATAGCCTCTTTCCACACTTTTTTCAATTAAAATTAGTATATTTAATTCTTATGGGAATCCTTTCTAGTATTCACATTTGTTTTTGTAATTACCTGATCATGCAGATATATTGTGGGTTTGGCTGGTCCTCCTGGTGCTGGAAAAACCACAGTAGCATCTGAGGTGGTGCGGCGGTTAAACAAATTATGGCCCCAGAAAGCTTCTTCAATGGATTCTCAAGTGAAGCCTGCTGATGTTGCTGCAGTTCTCCCTATGGATGGTTTTCATCTTTATCGTTCTCAGCTTGATGCAATGGAGGTGAGTTCTTATATGTTTATTTTCATGGAGTTCACTCTGCCTCTTCTGTTTGAACAATTATGATATTATATACAAACCATGATTCAATTGTTTTGTATACAGTTCTGTTTCTATGAGATATTGGGTACATAGAACGTAAATGTGATAGGTTTTAGGGTATTAAGAAATAATATAGGGGCTTATGGTCAATTGTTAGAAAGTTAATTATGGCAATTGGGTTATAAATAGGAGAGCCATATTTAGGATAGGGCATGAAATGATGTGTATTGTGAATTTGGCTTGAGTATTCTCAAGATTAGGGAGGGTCCAAGTACCTCGAACAACTTGGGTTACCATGTATTTCGTAATGGTTCGTTAATAAAGATTTCGGTTCATAGCAAAATGCTAGTGTTGATATTGGCCGGTAGTTCATTCCAGCCATCTCTTGCCATTTTCATTCTAAGTTTTTTTTTTAATCTGTGGGCTGTCTCAGGCTGTCTCTTAATGTACATGATCTGAGTATAGTTTTGACTTACTACAGCATTTCGTTTTTCTTAATAAATTGTCATAGTTTAGAATATTTTATGACGCCTCTTTGTACATTATTAATGACATGAATAGTTATTATTGCCATCTGATGGGCAAATTTTTAATCTAACTTTTTTTAATAAGCTTTCCTTGTATTATCATGATGTTACCTTCATCTTTAATTCAAGATGCTACCTACATGCTCTTGTCGATATCATGCCCTCCTGGTTTTGAGCTGAAATCATTCACTGTTAAATCCACCAGTAAATCTAGTCTATCTTGTTGGTTGTTTATTTACTTCTCACTGTAAGCTGTCTTCTTATCTCAATAGAATCCGGAAGAAGCGCATGCAAGACGGGGAGGTGAGATCTCAAATTTACTTTATTGTTGATTTTATCCCTTGCAAGTACTAGACAAATTTATTTCTAATTGACGAATCAGCTCCTTGGACATTCAATCCTCAGCTGCTACTCACATGCCTTGAGACACTAAGAAGTAAGGTAATCTAGTTACTGAAGATGAAAGACATCATTTGTATGTTTGAGCTGCCATGCTTTAGTAAGATGGTCTCATTTTCGAGTTCTTTCCTGACATTCAATTTGAAATTATGGCTTCTCCAGGGATCAGTGTATGCACCATCATTTGATCATGGTGTCGGGGATCCAGTTGAAGATGATATCTTCGTGAGCCATCAGTAAGATTTTTTTAACATGAATACTACTGTATTAGTCAATCGTTTGCAAATAATTCGGCAGACTACGAGCATTTCCCTTGCTGACATGATTATTGCCAATGGAAGTTCTTTTGGATACATCTATCTGGCCTACCTAAACTAGGAAAGGCTATCAAAATCAATAAAAGACCATAATCCAAGTTGAAAGTTGATCCAATCTCAATACTCTGTTGAACTAAGTTGAAAACTTGTATCAATGGCTTCCTGAAGCTTAAAATATTCAGGTTTGATCCGTCTGATTTCTGCAAAATTATGTGATAAGATTTTCAAAACGCTCATTGGGTTTTCTGCTTTATTGCTTAGATTCTTCTTTTGCCACATGGACAACACGTTGATTGGAAATTCATTTTATCTTTAATTTTTGGATGTATAATATTTTCCCCTACAATATGGTTCTGAAAATGGTTCTATTTCATTATATTTCAAAGTACTTTTGTACATTTATAATCTTTCACTTTCAGGCACAAGGTTGTTATAGTAGAAGGAAATTATTTATTACTGGATGATGGGGTGTGGAAAGAGATCTCATCAATGTTCGATGAGAAATGGTAAGTGTACATTACCTCGAGGCAGTTAAATTTCTTACTTATACCTTGTCATTTGGTGATGAAATGTATTTTTTCTTGCTTCTTATGGTCTAGCGTTGGTGGATCATTGTAATATGATAATATAAACGAAGCTCGACCTCAGTCTGCACAAGGACTTTCATATCAATCTCGTAAACAACAAAAATGATGAAACTGTTTATCCCTTGTAAACATTCTGATTAACCTAATGGCATTGATTGTCCAGGTTCATTGAGATAGATATCAACAAATCAATGGAACGAGTTCTCAGAAGACATATTTCAACAGGTATGGTGTTGGGCAGGTTTTTTTATTAAATGAAAGATATGGAGATGGTCCATGTTTATGTTTGGTGAACTACTCCACCTTAACCCTTCTCATCAAGATTTGTTGATCTGTTGATTAAACACGCTATACTACTCTTCTCTGCACATTACAGGAAAACCTCCTGACGTTGCCAAATGGCGCGTAAGTTTCTCGGTTTTTGCATGTTTTCCTTCTCTGTTTACACTTTTGATGTTCCTTGATAACATATGCCTAAACTGCTGCATTCATACAACAGATAGAGCACAATGACCGACCCAATGCTGAGCTCATAATGAAGTCGAAGAAGAATGCAGATTTAGTGATTAGGTCGGTCGATTTTTTAATGTAGAATCTAGTTATCCGTCATCGTGGTCCGTGGAGGGTTCCTGGCAACCCTTGGACGGAAATTTTCCTTCGCTCTGGTCTTTTACAAGACCTTCCAGCTCTGGAGGTCACTAATAAGTAATTAAAATAAACTGGAATCCCCGAAAATCAGAGGGTACAATAATCTGAAAGATTGAAGAACTCATGGTATTGTTGATTAGGCAGCTGTGGTTTGAACATTTAAGATAAATTTGAAGAAAGAGCTTCATGGTAAATGGTGGGACATTTTTTGAGAGGTTAATGAAGACGTTGCAAACGTCGCTCTATTCTTTGAATGCTGCAATACGAAAGAAAATATCGCGTAATTGTTTTACAACGACGACGGTCGATGAGTTTGATAGCAGACTGATTATTTTATCTCCTCTCAAGAGGTTTGAGGTACGTATGTATATGACTTTCAAATGGTGTTAAACATGAACCCTTGATTCTGGTATTATTTTCAATGAGATTTAAGCAGTGTGTTGCCATCCAGTTTTCTGTTTATTAATTCGTGTTCACTTTTACTTAGAGGGAACCACTAAAACACACACTTATTGACCAAAACAACTTGGGTTTTGTTCGAGAATTGTGCTAAAAGTTTTCGTGGTTCTGAAAACAAAAAGAATTTCCTTTCTAGGCAGAATACATGTTTTATCTATCCATTTCTTCAAAGTCACTTTTAGTTTTAGTATAATTC
>JBBMEG010014418.1:10601-29750 GCA_037832605.1 Cyclanthera cordifolia
AAGAATTTCCTTTCTAGGCAGAATACATGTTTTATCTATCCATTTCTTCAAAGTCACTTTTAGTTTTAGTATAATTCTTTACATTAGAGAGAGACTGTCAAGTTCTTTTTAACTTCTTTTTTTTTTTCATTTGTAGAGATTCGAAGTACATTTATTTTTAGGTTAAATTATAAGTTTGGACGTCAACAAGAGTAGTAGCTCAACATGACATTATTGTAAACTTGATGCTTAAGAGATTACAGGTTCGAGTTCCTCATCCCGATTGTTGTAACCTCAAAAAAAAAAAAAAATGTCTGCTAAGTTCTATGTTTCATACGTTTACATGGCATAGAACTCCTACAAAAAGTTTCAATATTGTTTACATGGAGAACCCTATGCTAGATCTCCCCCTATAGGCAAATGAAATCACCCTGAATTTGGGAATGATATCAAGAATGTAAACAATGGTTGATCTTAAAAACATCTTGAGAAACATTATTAATAATTATCTATCATCCTCTTAGAATCAAGATAAAAGGAGGAGGAGAAGGGTTAGGAACAGTTCTTAACATGCACCTTAACCTTCCCCGGTAGACATTTGACACAATTTGAAAATTTTGAATTTAGTGTCCGACAGATTTATGACCTTTCATAATTTGGAAAAGCTAAGAATAAAAAATAAATACCCAATGGATCAGTAGGTATTAAATAATAGGTTAAAATATCATTTTGGTCTCCAAATTTTTAGATTTGTTCTATTTTGATCTCGAAACTTTTAAAAGTTCAATTTTAGTCTTTGAGCTTTCAAGTTTGTTCCGTTTTGATTTTTTTATTTGGTCAACTATCACATGTTTAATTTTAGTCTTTAAACTTTCAAAATAAATTAAATTTGATCCTTAGTTGAATTTTTTTTTTTGTTAAATTTTGTTTAAAAATTAACCATATTCTTTATGAATTAAGGAAATATATTCACATGTTCTTTTTTTATTCATATTTGACATTGTTGAACCTTTTTTTAAAAAATATCAAATTCAATTTTTTTTGTTAATTTTTATGGACTACAATGAAATTTTGTTGAAAATCGAATTAAAGTTGGAACCAAAATGGAACAAACTTGAAAGTTTATGGACTAAAATTGAATTTTTGAAAGTCTAGAGACCAAAATGAAATAAATCTTAAAGTCTAGGGACCAAAATAGTATTTTAACCTAAATATTAAAAGGAAAGTTAAATAATCTAAGGGGATGTTTGGTTTGAGATTTTGAAAGAGTTTTTCAAATTTTTGTTTACTAAATACTCTTAAAAAACTACATCTAAACAAGTTTTTTGACTACAATCATTACTTTTAAATACTCAAAATAAATCTTTATTGTAAATACTAATTTTAAATACTTTTAAAAACTACAACGATTTTACAATGTGCATTATAATTATAGCACAAGTTTTTCTAAAATTCATTTGTAGCATTTTTTTTTTTTAATTCCTTTTTTATCCCTTCAGGCATCTTCTTCATTTTTGCCCTTCTATTCATTTGGTGGCTTTCCTTGCATGGACCTTTCTTTTGGAATTTCTGTGGATATGGGATACAAATTTCTTTAGAGGATATTTGCTAAGGAGGTTATGTGTATGAAATTGGAAAATTGGCGCCCACGCCTTCTGTTATTTAGCTTAATGATGCTACATGGTAATTTCTTTGATCGGGAATGAATGAGTTTAGTGACTGAATTGGTGTTATTCAGAATCATGAAAAAAAATCAAGTTAGAAATAAGCTTTAAAAAAGTAGTAAAGAAACAAAATTCTATTTTTTCGGCGAATGACCTTGAAACACGATTTTTTTTTAGATCTACAAAGTTAAAAATTTCTGTTTGCAAAATCGAGACCAAATTTGTACTCATGAAGAGAATAGCTTTCCAACAAGATAAGAAACTCGTTATAGACTTCACTCATTGATTCTAACCGAATTGATTGAAGGTTATATACTTTAATCAGTTTCACTTATCGACTTCAATCATTTCACCAATAGGCTTCAATCAGTTTATCATTGAACTTTTAATTGATGAACTTCAATAAATTTACTATAACAGTGAAATACGAGAGTATTGAAACGTTGATGAGTGATAAACTACTTTTTAATGAGTGATAAACTATCAAAAATTGATTGAAGCCCAAAACAAAAAAAATGAATTACTCCAAAATCAAAAATGATCGAAGAAAAATGATTGAAATCCAAAACAAAAATAATTGAACAATTCAATTTCTGATCGACTTTAATCAGTTCCATAGAATAGACTTCAATCATTAAATTGATAAATTTCAATCAGTGGAATGATAGACTTCAAACAAATTTTCTTTCAGGCGGGCCTCTTATGTGTGGCCTTTTTGGTCATTTTCATTAGGTTGTCCATTGTTTGTGCTATAAGTGCAAATAGTTTTAAATTGTGTCTATCCATTGTATTTTTATTGTTTTTTTATTATATATATGCAAAATTCCCAAAACAAATTGTCATTCTAAATACAAATTTTAAATACTTTTAAAAACTACCTCCAAACAAATTTTAATTGCAATCATTACTTTTAAATAGTCAAAATAAATATTCTTTTAAAATATTCATTCTAAATACTCTTAAAATCTCAATCCGAATGTCCCGGATACTTTTTGAAAATTTACTGACCTATCAGCCCATTTCAAAATGCAATTTCCCTTTATTTTAACATGTTATTTGGGAATGTACGAGATGTCTTTTGTTAACAAATTTAAGAGTGTCTTTCAAACAAACTTGAGAAACAGACATGAACAAGAACCTATTGCAATCACCATGAAGTTGTCTCTTACTCCACTTCTTTTTCAGTACAATCTTCTACAAAACCTCTTCGTAAATCACAGCTTAAGTGTCCTACTCACTCAAATGACCACTATCAGACATTCCAATGAAATTCTCAATTTAGTTCAACTACAATGAGGTTTAAATTCATAATCTTTTGATTATTAGAACACATTTGAACTACTAAACTATATAGTTGCGACATCAATGTCCATATTTTTTAACTTTTTTCTATGTAGCGTTAAAGCCATTTAAATACATCACAATTATTTTCATAAAGTAACTGTCCAACTTTAGTATATTTTATTGAAATTAATTTATAAGTAGGGCGGGAAGGGTAAAGCTAAGGCAATCATCTACATCTTTAATCTTGAATTTCTTGTTAACCAAGCAAGGCAAATACAAGACTTCCGAGAAAATAACTAAAATTACACGTAAACTAACACAAAACCCCATTAATATATTTTCTTTATAAAAATGTTAAATCAAATTTAACAAAGAAAGGAGAGCGAGCAACACGACCCGCCATCAGAAACAGATCCAGCATATATTAGAAACATGGTCTAAAACTAAGTTAAATTTACAGATTAAACCTCCGGTAGTTTTAGTTTCCAAAACAAGTCATTCCAACAAGTATAGTTTAAATCTCAAAGAAAATTAAGTCTCATAGTTAACAGTTCTACAGGATAGAATTCTAAAAGAAAGCATCCCAAGATCCTTCATTAACCTGCAGACTACTTCCGTTTATAGATATGCTGAAATATACCGAAGCTCCTAAGAAAACTTATTCGGTTCGACGCCTCTTTTTAGCTAGATTCTCAAAAACCTGGTGGATATCTGAAGTTGTAATAGGCTTCGACGAGTCGAACGATTCCTGCAAGGAACAAAAACTATATAACCACGCACAATATGCATTGAAAACAGAGACTTGTTAAACTCAGTAAATACCATGAATGTACGGATCTCATTCTTCATATCTGCAATGCCATTTAGAATCTCGATTTTCTCTACGTGGCCTAGGTTATCGAACATCTTTAACTCAGCGCCCTCTTGTTGCTGTAACTTCTCTTCCCGTTTCTGCTTTCCTATTTTCTCATACTCAGCTATGGAGTCCTGTTCATCTAGTAGGAAACTGATATTCTTCAGCTTGTAATTATTGATGCATTTTCCACATCTGCATAAGGCTCCTCTCCAGTTCTTTGAAAGAAACATTGGCTTGTTTTCGACCGCAGAAGAAGATGACTGAGAAGTGCCAAGAACACAATTACCAGTTTGAATGTTATCTTTAATAGATTCATTAAAACTTGGATTGTTCTCAGGAAGTTCACTCAGCAAGCTGTTTTTGCCAGCAGATATGTCAGGAGCTACTGTAAAGTCCACATTGGCAGAATCGCTAGGATTTCCATCATCGTCGTGCTTTACAGATGTACATACTGAAAGATTCGGTTCTCGAGCATCGTTTTTCATGCTGATATCCAAGGACATATCAGAGGGCCTTCCAACCGCCCAAATAGAAGAAGGATATTGACTCAGAAAAGAACAAACTGCAGAACACGCGGAACATATGAAGTCTTCATACAGGGGCTCCCCTTCTTCATCTCTCGGAATCTACAGATTAAATAAGTACACATGAATATGATCCAGTTAAACAACCATCAACAAGTCAGTAGACTTATTAAATTAACAGTAAGAAAGTTCATCATTATAGACAAAAGGCAAGAATTTGTGCTGCAGAGGATAAAAAAGTTCATATTCAAGGGATTATTGTTTGCAAATTTGTTTGATAACCCATGTTGTAAGATTCATCAAACACCAAAGCTTAAGGCTTTTTAATGATGAGCGCCAAGATATTGTATAAGTTAACAAAAAAAATGGAGAACAGGACAAGATAAATTAAAGCCAATGAAAATTTTATGAGCTAACACACCTCATCTATGGAATTGAGACCAAGATGTTCCTCATGAAACCAATCCTCACACATACAGCACTGAATCATCTCCACCTGCTCTTCAACATCTGGATCGGGATAAGGGCGATTACATATGCAGTATGATCCCTTAAAATTATGATTATACGAATTGTCGGCATTTTCCGCATCTTTATTTGAGAACAGCTTGCAGATAAAATCTCCAAATTTTGAGTTTCCACAATCACACCTAAAGTTACGTTTTGTCCATAATTCCACCATCTAGCCCAAGAGGACAATGAACATAATAAGATAGGGCTTAGGGGGTTAGCAAAAAAAAACCACTTGGAGAGTTAAACATAATTGGGCTGGAATAAAGGTAAACAGTTGAAATAAATTATAGATACTAATTTATGCAACATGAAAAATTAAAATACCAACAACCAACAAACAAATGTTATGTCCCCAAAGGGTGGCACAGTGCTCCCTCAATATTCCAAGTTCGAGACCCATTTGTGACATTAATTTGTAGACATCTCTGGTGTCTCCACTCCTTTGATATCTCCCGGTGCCTGCCCTAGAGACGAGCATGGTTACCCCGGGTATAGTGGAGCAAAGCTTCAATTGCTCGGTTTCAAAAAAAAATGACGTTTCCCCACCCCAATTGTTGTATTCTCAAAAAAAAAAAAAAAAAGAAACAAATGACATGTTCATGAATAAACAACCTACATTTACATCACGAAAAACACTAAATGCTTCCACAGAACCACATACAGCAGGCTGGATTTAATCCAAACTCTTGGTGCCAAAAAGGGAGTAAAAGATGATGAAGTGTATCCATTAAATGTGCCATGGGTTATACTGCTCAAAAGTAATCCGAGCCACGGTGTCGATAGCTCGTCACTATTAACTATACATTGGAAAAAAGAAACATAAATCACTGTATACACTAAACAGAGTTCTTTTTCATAACATAACATATATACCTCATGTCCATCATGGCATGACAAGCTACATGCAGTGCAAACTCCAGCATTTCCATCAGGGGCACAAGTTAGACATGAGAAAATAGCTTGTCTCTTCATATAGCCCTTGCTGTAAGTACATTCCTTTCCTTCATCACCTCCCAAAACCAAATCCGCTTCCTTGATCATAATAACAATAATCAGAAACAAGAAAATAAGACATTAAAGTGGCATCAAGACCTTCGCTAAATCCAGATTTTAGAATTGTAAAGATTACAGGTTTCTGTATTCTGAGTATGCAACTGCGTCCCTACTAACACTATGGTAACGAACAAAACCTTCGCAAAGGAGATAAACCAACAATAAATTGGACACTCGATCGATTTTAAGAATTTTGAAACGCTTTGCAGCTATGAACCCTAATTATAGAAAACTCAGTACGTTTCCAGGCAATTTTATCGCTAAATTTTAGGGAAAACTAACCAATACTCAGACACCCTAATTCATTGAGGAGGAGGAGGAAGAGAGAGAGAATTTACCAGTTCCTGTTCTTCAACTTCCTTCAGATACTCCTGAATAGAAATTGTCTGTTCAGTTTCGTCATCGAAAACTTCCTCCATTTCAAATCAAACTCCGTTCAACAACACTCCACCTCCGATTATCGAAACTGGTTTTCAGGATCCAAATCTGAAGACAAAACAACACAAAAAACAAAAGTCACAGTCAAAACCCCTCAAGTAAAATTCAAAAAAAAAAAGAAAAAAGATGGCGATGCCCTAGAACACAAGGGTACGATCCCACCAAACTCAATAAGAGAAAGAAGAAAAAAAAGAAAGAGGGTACCTTAATTGCAGCTGAGAAATCGCTCCGGAACCTAAAAACGATCAAATTGAAGCACGACACAAGAACAGTGGATTGAGGGAGAGGGCTTTTTTTTTTTTTTTTTTTGCGCCTTTAAAAGAGAAGATAGAGAAAGAGGTTTGGAAGAGCCGAAGAGCAGGGACTCTTACGACATTTTCCCGCCACAATTAGCAAAAATGGCATATAACTAACCTTAAATCAAATATAAATACTTCCCTTCTTCTTCCCTCCACTTTCAAGTTTTTGGATTTTGGACTTCGTTTTGCAAAACCAAACCAAAAGACATTCAAATTTAATTATGGGTTTCTAGAGGGAGTTGTTACTAATTAGATAAATGTCATTTACATATTTTTACCAAATACATACAATATTATGAAATTTAGAGAGGACTAAATTGTTCTCTAATCATAGAGCCCTTCAATTATCTACGGGGTGTTCGTTTTTTTTTTTTTTTTTGTAGAAAAAATGAGCGATTAATAGTAGGTGGATACTTGTCTTGAGATTGATGTTATTAAAAGTTGATTAATTAATTACTTTTTTGAGAATTTGTGTTAATATTAGTTGTATACATAACCTGAAATTTGATGAAGTAGTTTAATAGAAGATCTGACGAGGCTAACTATCACTTTAAATTTATGACATTTAAAATGGAAAATTTTGAATTCATCTTGGTCATATAAATTAATCTTAAGCAAAAAAAAAAAAGTTAAGATACATTTTTTTTTTTTTAATCTCTCCAATATAGCTTATCTTTTCTGCACCATTATTTTACCTTTATTTATAATTGAAATCAAAAGCTCAAATAAAACTTTTTACATTTAAAAAACTAAACATGCATTTAAAAGTTGAATACTTTATTTATAATCAATATGTAGACTGCAGTGCTTTCCAAAGAAACCCCCTCTAAAGAGCTCAAATATATATTTTTATAAAGCAATAATAATTGTTTAACTTTTCTTTGAAAAGCATCAGAAGAGGATTATTATAAAGTCTTAGGAACATTTTTGGAAAATAAATATACGAGTTAAAAGGAAGAAAGTACTTCTCAATTTGGCCTGTTATGTCTGAGTATTTCGTATTTCGTATTTCTTCTTCACTTGCCACAACAAAGGCTAACCCTCAAGGAAGCAAAAAATGATTATTCCATACTGTAATATAACATCAGAAATATGGCTCCTAGGATCAAATATCGATCTATCGATTTTCTTCGGCGAATTACCAAAAACAATTAGTGAAGTTGAGTTACAATTTTAAAATAACTTTTTTTTGAAAATTTTCATGATCGTGTGTGAAATTGAATACATATATATAAAATAACAAAACTGTTGAAACTTTAGATAATATATTAAAACTCTCTCTCACAACAAGATGGAACCAAATTCATTTTAAACCAACAGCTAAGCTTTTCTACGAGGACTGCAATATCTTCTTGTAATCTTGGAATGTGCCACGGAATGGATTTACTTTACCTTCGGACACTGCCCATAGCTCCTCGACGCTTCCCGATATCAGATGCTCATCGTGACTAACCTGTAAATAGATACCGATCTCTAGTTAGGGTACATGACAATAATGTCTCGATGTCAAGTTTTGCGGTTGAATAACTTGTATCGTTAGAAATGAACCGAACATGGATGAGATGAGCGGAGAGAGCATACCATGAGAATGCCTCCTTGGAACAAGACAAGGCCTTGAATTAGAGCTTCCACTGCGTCCAGATCCTATATATTTTTTAACAATATTTAACATTTAACCAATAAATGCTGGGAAAAATAAAAAGATCGATGCAATCTCTTGTTGTCTACTTGATGAATCAAGAATCTTAAATTTCCAACTGTCGAACATAAGAGTAAATGGAATGAAAAAAGAAAAAAAAGTAACCAGATGATTGGATGGCTCGTCAAGCAATATTATGTGCGGCTTCTTGAATGTAATCTTCGCAAAAGCAACTCGACTTTTCTGACCACCTACATAATGTGTTATGAATACGATACATAAATATTTCATCCCATACCATCTAGATTGTAGAGTTAAGCTATAATTTTCCAGATAATTGGAACTTGCTCGACAATCAAGAATAGCGTTGTGTTTCCAAGCAATAGAAGCTTTCAGGCTAGAATTAGAATTTACAACATGCAATTGTCAAAGAAAAAATACCAGATAGCGTGTACATAGGCTGAAGAGCAAGATTTCCGGTTACACCAAATGAACCTAAGTGACCTCGAAGCTTCTGTTCCGGCACGCCCTGCAAAAAGATATGAATGAATTAGTTTGATCTTATTCCCTTGCAAAGCAGATAATGTATATAAAAAACGTCTCGATATTAGCTCCAACATGGTCATTCTCAATCCTTTGTGGTATCTCAAGTAATATTACAGACAAACAACTTCCTGACCTTATCAACCATTTTTTTTAAAATATCCGCAAGTGTCTGGGTTATAACTTACTCGCATCTCAACTATTCTGACATCAGAACACTTGCCGTCTGACCCTATAACATTTAACTATCATAAAAACTCCAAGGTCCTCAAATCTCCAAGGTCCTTTTTTACCACTAAACCAATCCATGATGATTACCTATCAACGAATATTAAATATCGTAAAAATCATTAGTAGTTGAACTGTGCAGTTTGCCCTCCACCTCAGTTGAGGATGTACACATTTCTGTCTATACATCGATCAATATGATAATATTGTCAACATTACTCAAAAGTATGGTTTATATCAAGCGATGATAATATTTATATTATCAACTACAAGAATAGTTTAGATAACAAATTACCCTATCACCAAAAACAAAGTTCAGCTTGAGAAAAGGGATAACTAAGATCGCCGAACAAATTTGTAGTATAGCTATTTCTAGCCAGGCATAAAGCAATATCAACATAGAGACTAGAGTATACTCTCAAAAATCTTTCTCTCAAAGGAAAAAATCCTAGCCTACAATTATCCTTCTTCCTATGGGATCGTGCCTCAAATGTGCCAAAGGAGGGCACCAAAATCTTCGTAATACACCGATGCCTCTTCTCCTTCTTCCTTTCTCCTTCTCCCTCCTCTTCTCAACTTCCGAATATGAAGACTTGCATTTCGCGCTACAGATCTGATGTTTGGGAGTTTGGGTGAGGTTTCAGCTTAGTTACAAAGGCCACTTGCTACTCATCTTTGTTGTTCGTACGTGGTTAGGTTCTCGTCGCTGCCTTTTCAGATCGTTAGTTGGTTCGTCGCAGCTTGATTTTAGGTTCATCAAGGCTGGATCTTCGGGAGTGGCTGTTGTTAGTGAAGAATTCAGGGTTTGGGTTTATGAGTTTGGAGGCTGATGTGTGGTTTCGAGGTTTGGTAGGACCTCAATGTTGTGTTCTCTTCATGACCCCAATGGTGAAAGATACCTCTATTGTGGCTCGTCTTGAACCGAGCCATCATGAAGGCTTCTATGGATAGTGAACCCTAGGTTGTTCGCTTATCGACGACGGTGTTGACTGAAATTCAAAATTTGACTTTGAGTGGGAGATCTGTGAATTTATTCCTGAACGCCTGTGTTGAGTGTTGACTGGACGTTGAACATTATGTTCGTCCTTGTAAGGGAAATTTGTGTGAACTAACAACCAAGATGCTTCTTGCCCCAGCAATTGCTTCCCCTTATTCTTTTAGGGTTAGACCCCCTCATGGGGTATCATCCTCAACATAACTCTTTCACCATATGGCATTGACAAGCGGATTGGTTCTCTCCTTCCCTCTCTTCTTCCCTCTTCATATCCAACAACAATTCCCCAGTATACAAGTAAAGTCTCTCAAATTCGTAGCTCAAACCGGTCAAGCAAGCTCTCCCCTCTTTGGATAATAAGTTAAATATTCAACTTCCCAAGAGATTATACGACTTAGTTTATTTACCGTTGCTATCTCTTGCAAAATAGGCAAAAAATGGCTCACTTTTCTTCACCACTTTAATTTTATCAATGAAACTGTTTTTGTTTCCTTTAAGAAAATCATAAACAAGAGAAGAAAATCAACAAGGTTAAAGCCCGTCAAGAAGTTAAAAACCAATATTGAATACAGTACATCACCTTGACCAATTAGTATTCATACATTTTTCATGAGAGAAATGTTACTAAAATACTGTTTATATAAAACAATAACGGAATAAAAAATTGACGGGAGAAATGAACTCACTGGGAAGCAACGCATCATGTATAGAAGTGGATTTGAAGACAAGTCTAACCCATCAACATGGTGCTGACTAAAAACAGCTATTCGAACCTGAAGACAATAAGTTAGTCAACACATCTCCATGGAACTTACTATGTTCTTGAAAAAATTAAGAAAAGAAAAGAAGAGCTACAGAATAGGGGAGAGGACAAGCCATTCGATATAAAGAGAGTACACTCTCAATTGAGAACCAAAGCAATTGGCTTGAAATTTCAAAAAAAAAAAAAAAAGGTTCTGATTTTAAGTTGAAACAAAAATAAAGAATTCACAATTCCTTATGCATTTTCAGGCTATAGGTGTGTTTTAGTCTAGATAGAAGAATACTCTAGTAGGAAATTGAGTAAAATATCAATAAAAATGTAGAAGCTTGTCTACTAGATGAGTCTGTGACTTGTCATAGCAAAAAAATCCAACGGCAGAGTGATATTGCCAAAAGAAATAGGTGCATCAAACTAACTTTCAGCAATATTAACTTAGAAACCATTGAAGTTACTCTTTTAGTCGTTTCACATGTATCCAGCAGTGAAATCCAAGATGAAGAAAAAAGACCTTAGCGGAACGAAAAACAGTTCCAGAGGTTGGTTGAAGTTCCCCTGCAATTAATTTGAGTATAGTTGATTTACCAATGCCATTGGGGCCAACCACTGCAAAAACGTGGAAGTCTAATAAGGGAAGTGTGGTGCAGCTATGATATAGAAACATATTGAATTCTAGAATACAATTAATAAGTCACAACCCAAAAGCCCTATACCGTGAAACAATCTAAAATTTAGAATCCCTTACTTGCTATTCGACTGTCGAGATCAATTCCAAAGTTCAGATTCTTAAACAATAAGGGTCCACCTGGATAGCCAAACGATGCATCACTGCAGTCATGAAGAAGAGACGCCAGAAGAATTAATAGCAATTACTAATAAGCAAGTTAGCAGCAATCATCTAAGCAAAGATAATTACACCATCCCATATCTCACTAAACTACATAAGATCACAAAAGCCATATGTCATGTTATGTCCATTTATATGATATTCAAACTGTCGGCATGCTAATAGTCAAATAAGGGCTTTCTAAATCAAAAAGAGCTTTGAGGTCATGGGTTTAATCCATGGTGGTCCCCTATCTAAAAATTAATTTTCTACGAGTTTCCATGACACCCAAATATCGTAGGGTCAAGCGATTGTCCCATGAGAATAACTGGGTTGCACGCCTTGAACACTCAAGAATAATAAAAATAAAATTGGATGTCACTCATAACCAAAGGCATACACAGTAAATAAAGGAGAGACTGAAATATCCACACCAAGCCAAGAGATCACAAAAAAAGACTCCCGATTGATAAAGGTTCACAAGAAAAACATAATTTCTCCATGATATGACACTCGCAATCATGGAGAAATTATTTGATTAAGCTGCTAAAATGTAGCAACTCTAGATACGTGGTTAGAAAGAATTTATTTAGTTTCTCTTTAGTCTTAATGCATCTAATGGTCCCTATTAATGCCTTTTATTTTTTCCTCCAAACATTCAAACATGCAAAACAAGCATAATACAGTAGTACTGTTTAACATCCTCATTAAATTTTTGCAAAACAAACACAATTGTCCAAGGATGCCAAACTTCAAAGGTCCTACGCATCTGACCTGAAACTTATTATAGGTGGACCCGGCCTATCATCTGGAGTTGGGAACTCAAACTTGTAGCTGGAATCCAAAAAAGTCAGTTAAATTACGACAATTACAAAAATAAGGTACTCAACATTCTAGTAAGTAGATCACTAAATGAAATCAATACTTACTCGGGATCATTTATGACTTCATCCACATGACCAATTCGCTCCAGAGCCTGAGAGAGATTAGAGTTACAAACTTAAAAGCATGAGATGCTGTGAACTTCAGTATACCATAAGAATGTGAAGCCTAAAATTTAGAAATACTAAACTATATTGGTTTTTTTTTAATTAATATTAATTGAACTAAAAAAAGTGGTATAAATCTATGCAGTCCAACTTCTTAAATCAAGAACCTAAGAATCAAAGCAATTGATGATTTCACATTAAACCCTACAAAGTCAACTGGAGTACCTTGATCCTTGATTGAACAAGAGATGCCCTCTTTGCATTGTATCGGAACTTATCAATAAATGACTGCAGGGTAAAGTATGCATTCAGAAGTTAAAAAAAGGTTAATATCATTCTAAAAACATCAGCAAAGCATAGAGACGAGGCATCTCATAAATCAGGAAAAAAAAAAGTATTTTTATTAGAAGGTCGAACAGAATAAATCAGGTCAAGAAAAGTTCACAATTCATGTGTACCATGCTCTAGTCTTTGAAGACAATGATAAGTCAAGCCAACAAAGTGAAGAATAGGTGGAAAAAGCACATCAGCAGAAAGACCCAAGTTAAAGAATGAATATAGCATAAAGTTCATTTAATTCTAATAACCTCTATTTAATAATAGAAGAAGATAACGGCAAACCCATCTATTTTTTTACAAAAAAATAATAATAATAAAATAAAAATAGATAAACAAACAAAACAGCCAGATAAACAGAATCATAGGAAAAGATGAAGTGGTGAGCAAGTGCAATGCACAGAACATGGGTCCACACAGATGAAAACACAATCAAGAAAGGCAAGTCAAGTTAAATAAAGACTAGCATAATAACATCCAAGCCAGAATAGCCACTACTCAACTATCTTCCTCTAATATTCCCCATATTCTAACAAGTAGCAAATTTATTTACTTTTAAAATATGTGTATAGAGAAAAAAATAATCTTATCCTCTATTCATCAGCTACTCGTTTGGTTTTCCAAGGATTCATGACACAACTCAACCTCAACCCAGAAGTTTTAATGCAGTTGACTTCAATAGGATTTTCCTTTCTAACAATTTATTGATATAAAGGTTACAGCAACCTAAAAGAACTACCTTTAGAATTCACAAAAGAGTATTCGACCATAAGGTTTCAGAAAGAAGCATGCTTACACAAAGAAGTTTGTTCATATGTAGCATGATGAGGTAAAACACTAAAATAAAAAGAAGCAGAGTTATAATCACATAAGCTATCCACACAGCCACACAATTAGAAATTAAGTGTAGAAAATAAGAAACAAAGAGTCAATCGAGCTGTCTTTTGTCTTGGTTCAACCTGCATATGATTTCTGGTACGTTCATTTGCCTCAAATGCTTTCTGTTGGTTCTTAAGTTGCTCTTCCCTTGTCCTCTCAAATGTATCATAGTTACCTTTATAGGTTGTTAATTTTTGACCTTGAAGATGAAGGATATCTGTGACTACCTGAGAAATAACCGATTGATTATCTGAAACTTAAATGCAAGTAATATTGAAATTTGAAAGTATCAATTAAGATGTAAAGAAAGAGAGAAAGGTAATAAATAACTTCACCGTGTTCAAAAATTCTCTAGCGTGAGAAACCACTATGAATGTTTTAGGCCATTTCACAAGATAGGACTCCAACCAGAGAACGGCATGAAGATCAAGATGGTTCTGGGAAAAGAAAAGATGACAAAACATTAAACAGAGGCCACAAAGCGGATACGATTATATTTTTTTCATTTAGTGGTGGCGGTGGGTGAGCAGCGGAATCCATATTGAAAGCTTAGAAGCACCACATACTGTGGGTTCATCAAGTAGCAACAAATCGGGCTCTATGAACAGTGCACGTGCAAGAGCAATACGCATTCTCCAACCTCCTGAAAATGCTTTGGTTGCTTTCCGCTGCATTTCTGGGGAGAAACTCAAACCCTGCAAAGATTTCAAAAAATGTGTCAATTATAACTACAGTGTAGCTAAATAGGCTAATATTGATAATATTCATTTCTTTATTTGTTTTTTTGAAACATTATAACTTATATCAGAATGATATCCATGATATTATTTACAGCAAAAAATGCCAAGGGACAGATTGACAAACATTTTCACACATAGAGTACAACTGTACAAGTACAACAAAGCAACTAAATCAAAGATAAAAACCCCTATATATATATTTTTTGGAAAAAGAGGCCACAAAAATAGGAAGATACAAAGGTCATTTATAACAAAACATTCAAAAAAAAACTTTTCACCAAGGGTAAGTATAAGTTACAAAAAATAGCCAATAGGCCAAGCTTAGAACAACTACTACAACTAGAATCAGTTACAAAAAGGTTAAGTTAGATGACAGGTTGAAAAGGCAGCACCAAGAAGAAGCATGGAACCTAGGAGAAAAAACAGACCAGTCTCTACAACTATCATTGAAAACCAACTTATTCTTTTCAATCAGAGTAACAACAGAGTAGCCTTAATCACATTGGAAAACAAAAGCTTTTCTTAAATTTATAATAGATGCTGCACAGAAGCTGATCTGTGCCATCAACCGAGGAGGGCGAAATGTCTAAATGATGAAAAAATCTTTGAAGAAGGCATGCCATGAAATATATATGGCTGAATAAAATATCTAAAAACCGGGCATTTAAGCATGGGAAGTTGATGAAGTCTATACATTGCTATGCACAACAATAAAATAATTTAAATCCATAGAGGCAAATGTTTTGAACTCACCGCAAGAATGGAAGCAGCACGTGCCTCGGCAGAATAAGCATCAATAAACTCAAGTCTTTTGTATATCTCTTCAAGTCTTTGTGCATTGCCATCTTTGTCAATAGCTGCATTGCTTTTTCCATCCTCAAACTCCACGTCTCTCTATAAAAAAGACAATTTAATTACATCAGTATAGAATATGTAAACACAATGGATGGGAATGGCCAAAGAAAATTACATGGTAAGCTACCTCTAATATTTGGAGGGATATTTATCTAACCTGTAGGGCTAAAAGACGAGCTTCCTCTCCCAAAAGTTGGGTCCTCTCAATATCTGAATTTAAAACACACTGCAATGCAGATGTACCATCACCAACAACTTCCTGCTCTACATGTAATATCTGGCAGTTCTTTGGAATACCATCAATGGCATGCATAGCCATATACCTAAGAAAAGTTGTCTTCCCCGTACCATTTCTTCCTATAAGACCTGCACTCAGAAACCATGGATTCTAAGGTGCATTAATATCATCCAAGACAGTTATACGAATTATTTAAGTGAATATATATGTACCCTGTGACTGTACACATACACATAATGCTTGTGTTTAAATGACTGGTGAATTTAAAGGTTTTCAACTTTCAATGATAGGTAACTTAACATTTTTCTCTTCTCTCAAGATGTCCCCTCCTGCATCACCTTCCTAGATCATCATTTAAATTAGTCGTCACTGACATTTGATCCACCCCTACCTTTATGCCATTGAACTGACCTTGGTATGTTAAGTTGAAAAGAAATTGCACTCGAAAAACCTCTAAGGTTTCATATATTTAATTATCAGCAGTGTCAAGTTGAGTTTTTTTTTCATATAGCTTTTCTGACTATTAGAGTAATATTTATTTATATCCAATTGAACAGAGTGGAATAACTAAACTCACCATAGTGCCTTCCAAATGACAGTGTGACTGTACCATCCACAATGAGATCACGACCCCCAACTGAAATATTGAATCTCTCCATGTGAAGATCCTTAACTGAAGATCCAGATTCACTATTGTGATTAACGCGTACCACAGGCATTCCTGCCCTAGCTGCCTCCATTTCTGCTAAATGCATTTGGAATTGCGCCTGATGATTAAAGTAAAACATTTGAAGCTAGTTAAGAAATTAACCTATTTAACTATTCAAAAAATTTATTCGAAATGAAAAGGTTTTCCAGCACCCATTCTTTTTCTTTTTTTTCTATTTTCAAATATTTAAGAACACCAATGACCAGATTAGGAAAGGTAAGTGTAAAACATCATTGATTCTTCACCTCTCTTTGACGCTCCTCCTTCCTCTTTCTCCTGTCTAGTTTTGCCCGGTCACGCTCAGTCAATACAGGACCATCAATAACTTCCGGCTTCTTCTTTGGAGCCTCCTCTTCGTCCATTCCTTCATTCATTCGCATGGGTGTCACAAGACTGCGCACAGTTGGTTTATTTTTTACCAGTCCATGCTTTCCAAACTTTTCTGTGATTTTACTACAAACCTATATAATTCCCAGGCGTCAGAACAATACATTTTTCAAAGATACAATCGTTTCAAGTTAGCACCATAGTCACAATGAAGTAACCGCTGGCAAGTGAAAACTTTTAAAAGCAGACAGCTAAGATGAATTCTAAATTAACCCTGATTGTAAGTAAACATTTTGTTCGATCACACAATCCAAAATAAATTAGAATTTCGAATATCTTTATCCCCCTTCTCCTTCATTCTATAAACAAACTAATCGCTCAACAACATTTTCAGAATAACCAATCAAACCACTGCTTAACTAACCGTGCGGCACTCGGTAAAGTCGGTAACACAGCCGGCGCCAACAAGAAGCTCGCCAATAGCCTCGAAAGCTCCTTCTCCATCCTCGCCGAAGTCGAAGTCCTCGTCGGCGAGAACATTGACGATGTAGTCGATGATGGGCTGATCCACGTCCTGAATTCTCTGCCCAAGGATCTCAAGCACCACTGAGCTTGCTACCTCCGTCATCTCGAGAACCCGAATTGAAGCGTGGGCTCTTGGCAGATGAAGATTGGCGGCTGACTCTAGGGCTTTCGCGCTATTTCCTTTCCTTCAGCAGCCGATTCGTCGGCCTACCACCTCCAGTAATTCTTCGATTTGTGAACGCGAAAAGTGATGACAACACAAGAGGGTCCGGTGTTTGGATTTGGAGGATAAAATATAAGAGAGAAATAAGATAAATTGAACCCTATGAACGGATACGAGGTTTGGATATAGTTTTTTAGAGTACGTAGTATTTAGAATAATATTTTATTTTGAGTATTTAGAAATAATTATTATATCAAAAAATTTGTTTTGATGTAGTTTTTTTTTTTTTTTTTTGAAAGAAATAGCCCTCAAATTAATAACCATCATAGAAACAACTAATACAGTCGTCTTCCACACTGAGGTCACCAAGGGGGAGAACCCCCTCCAAAAAAAAGACATTTCCTCCCACTTAGAAGGAGAAAAGTTCCATACAACAAAGGTTCAAAAGAGTTTTTGGTTAACAGATCAGTCACGCTATTACAATCCCTACTACAATGGAAAAAAAAATACATCCCCAATTACATTAGCCATATCTATACTATCAACATCAATGTTGTTAAACTCATATATATCACAAACATCTCCCACCAACACCTTTATCACCTTCATGGCATCGGAATCCACAAGCAGCGGAGGAATCCAAGAACGCGCATTCAAAAAGGCTTTTCAACCCCTCTCTGATCGACATTCCTTCGAGCACCTTGACCGTACAGTTCCTGTACCCAGCTTTGGTTCCAGCAACAATCGGAGCCCCTTTGAAGTCTCGAACAATCCATCCAATCTTTCCCTCACCAGATCTAGGACAAACAACAGCATCGGCATTAAGCTTCCAGCAACCACGAGGAGGGGCACTCCAAACATCTTTTTTCCCAACGGCTCCTTGCTTCAGAACCCTTGAACCACCTGCAAAATAGACATTATAAGCATTAATCATTTTATCCACACTAGTCTGGAGTCTATGGAACTCCCCCACCCTCATTGTTATTAATAATATCATTTATGTAATTCCATAGGCTCCAAATAATAATCAGAGCTTTAAATCTATATTTCTTGCCAATTTTTAGGCAAAGCCCTTCCCAAAACTCAATCTCATTATCAATATTCTTAAAAAACACTTTGAAATCCCCGAACCAAGGGAATACGTCCTTCCAGAGCCTTATAGCATGCTTACAGTCTTTAATAATATGTATGTTTGTTTCTCGCAACTTAAAGCATAAGGGACAACTAGTGTCAACATCAACCCCACGACCATAAATATTGCATTTAGAATGAATGGCATTCGCGATAACACTTCACGCTCCAGTTTTAATTTTAGGCAAGCAGCGGACATTCCGTAAACTATCTCACACCTGCGTCGTTGCCTCGCCCTCAGAGGGAGAAGCTTTGCCCTTGTCCGCCAAATCCATCGCCAACTGATAGGCACTTTTTACCGAGAAAAGCACCCATTAGCACATTGATTCCACATGACTTCATCCTCCCCCCGCCTCACCCAGGGGAGTACTCAAAATCACCTCCACATCCTCCGAACAAAATCAACTTCTGACCTTCCCCTCCCTCCACCTACCATTCCCATCAATGAGATCAGCAACTCTCCTATCATCCCAGCCCCTAGCAGTAATAATAGTGAAAAGATTTCCTTTCCTAGCGATCGAAGGATCACGACCGATCGCAATCGAAGAACCATTCCCCACTTTCCTGTTGGCTTTTTGGCATTATCTCAAATTAATTAATTTTAATTAATTAATTAATATTTTGATGATAACAAACTCGAATTTTGTTTACTGATAT
>JBBMEG010014447.1:0-18544 GCA_037832605.1 Cyclanthera cordifolia
TATAAACGGTTTGATATAATCTTTGGTGAGATTATATCTGAACGTTCTAAACGTCCTCGCCATCGACATTATGATCCTATGTTTGGACGTAGGATCGACTTGAAATGACATCTGTTTGAAATAGAATGAAATCATGTTAGTTATTTGTATGCCATACATTATATTATTTAATTAAGTAAGTGTTTACCTCGATGCAATCCCAGACATTCTATTTTAATTCGTCCGGGACAGCTGCCCAAGTGTCGTACGTGAGAGGTATATGTGATCTGACACATACACCAATGAAGTTTTTGGAGGAAGAAATGGAGTTTTTGGGGGAAGAAGAAGAAAAGTAAAGAAATGGAGTTTTTGGCCGCGGGTATGAAGAAGAAAAGTAAAGAAATGGAGTTTTTTGGGAAGAAGAAGAAAAATGGAGGGTTTTGATGAAATGGGCGAAAAAAAATGAAATGGGTGTTTTTAAAATTGAGTTTTCGGGTGAGAAATGGAGTTTTTTGGGAAGAAATGAAGTTTTTTGGGAATAAATGGAGTTTCTGGGTGAGAAATGGAGTTTTTGGGGGAAGAAATGTAGTTTTGGGAGTGAAGATGAAGAGTTTTCGGGTGAAGAAGAAAAAAATGGAGGAAAAGAGAGATAGTTGTCGGAGAAAACGAGGAGAAAAAGGGGGGGGGGGAATTGAAATTTTGGTGTCGGTCCGGTTTTTAGTGTCGGTCGGACCAACACTAATAGCCTTTAGTGTCGGTTCGACCGACACTAAATGTTCTGGACTGGTTTTCGGTTTTTTTTTTCCGGCTTTTGGTGTCGGTCCGACCGACACAAATAGCCTATAGTGTTGGTCAGACCGACACCAAATGTGCAAAATGGTTTTGATTTTTTTTTTTTTTTTAACGTCTTTGGTGTCGGTCTGACCGACACAAATACCCTATAGTGTCGGTTGACCGACACTTAATGTGTAAATGGGGCCGGTTTTTTTTTTTTTTTTACTGTCGGTCAAGAATTAGTGTCGGTCTGACCGACACCAAAAAACCGACACTAAATGTGACCGACACCAAATATCCGTGTTTTTTAAAATATTTTGGTTTGACCGACACCTATTCCCTTATTTGTAGTAGTGTGAGTTTTTTTCTTTGTCGTATTTGAAATATATCATGGATATTTGTCTAAGTATTCTACTAGAAAAGTAAGTAGTTGGGTGTTACACAAGAGCACAATCGTCTCTTTAATTGAAAGATTATAAGACTCCATTTCAGGTAAATGCACAATTTATTTCCATTTTTAAAATGCTTAACACGTTGCTTTTGATTTCATTTTTCGTTTTGATTTTCAGACTTGTTCTTGAGGTTTATGTTTTTTAACTTGGTTTTTGTGTTTCCAAGACAAACTCCCTTGACTAAATCTGTAGGTAAAGTTCTACTAACATAAAAAACTTTAAAGCTATGATTCTATCTCTCGTTCTCTCATGAACTATGGTTTCTAAGTTCAGTTACGAGGTATCTTTAATTAAGTAATAAAGATTTTGTGTTTAGAGATATCTTTCTATAAAATATTAACTTTAAAAAATGTAGTTTTTAGTCTAGCTATCCATTGGTTTGAGTTGGAGAACTTTGAAGGCTTTTGTGTCAGTTGAGAGTGGAGTATCACTTGTTGAACTTGAATCAAGTAGCTTTTAGTCTCCAATCAATGTAGTTTTGTTTATCAAGGATGACATTATTAATTAACCATTAACTACTTTTTGGATGTTTGTTATAAGTTGGTGTAAAATGAATATTTATGCAAAGTTTACCAATGACCCGTAACTTGTAAGTCATTCTTTAAGGACTTATGCCTTATACTATTTTTCATTCAGGCATATTTTCTCAATTGCAACTTCTAATTCAATGTTTTATGACTATGTTGTGTAGGTATTTTGTTCAAGGTGAGGATCGTTTGCATCTACGATTATCGTGCAAGTTGTCAACTCACAAATATCTTGCATAAAGGAAGTAGACCACGTTTTTTGTGACTCTTTAAATTTTTTAGTTTCCAAACATTTTGTAGACATTTTAAGAATTATCAGAGTGTATTGTTATGCCATGTTATTTTTTTTGCTCTAGTGTATTGTATAAATTGTAAGTTATATATGGAATGATATTTGTTGAAACTTTTTTGTTTATGTTTGTGGATGCATATTATAAATATTTATTCACAGGTAAAGACGCAGAAAAAAAATTGTCATGTAAACGTATAAATTGACATAAATAAATAGTCATATTATATTAATCGATAACTAAAAAAAATGTCAATATATAAACTATAATGTCAATAATACTGTGTCATTAATAATTCTTCAATGATCCTATGTCTATCTGTCATTAATAGATCAATCATGACTATAATATAAAGTCATAAATGATTCGATTATGACATTTTTATTAATATTGTTAATTATTACTTCTTCAATGACTAAATATACGTGTCATTACCGATTCAACAATGGCTATAATATACTGTCATAATTGGTCCTACCATGACACTATTTTGGAAGTGTCATGGTTGAGGCTACCATAACAGGTAATACTACGACTCTAATTTTGAGTCATAAAAAGTGTTTATGACTCTAAAATATAGTCGTTATATAATACTTTTCTACTAGTGTTATCATGTTATTTGAGAGTGATCTCTCTTGAAAAATAATTTGAAAACAATTTTTTTTACTAGTTTAATTGACCTTGAAATACGAGTAGATTTATATATATCCTTGTGTGATTTTTTGAATTGTTAAACCCTAATATGTTTGATAATTTAATTATTATATGTTGGGGAATGTGGAACTATCGAAACTCTGGTGTTATGAATAAATTAAATGGGTTTCACTCATTTGGAAATGCAGGGTGAATTGATGATGACATTTCACTTATTTATGAGTGTAGTGTGACTTAATAAGAATGTTTCACCACTTTGAGAGTGCAAGGTGAGTTGTTAAGGGTGTTTTATCTTTTAAGAGTGCAGGGTGAGTTGTTATGAGGTTTACTCCTTAGTCCAGGATGAATTATTAAAAGTGTTCCACTTCTTTGAGAGTGCGAGGTGAGTTGCTAATGATGGTATAATCGTTTGAGAGTGCAGGATGAGTTACTAGCGATGTTTCACTCATATGACTGTGTAGGGCAAGTTGCTAGCAGAGTTTGACTCATTTAAGAGTGCAAGGTGAGTTCCAAATGATGCTTCACACTTTTGAGGGTACATGGTGAGTTGGGAGACGTGTTGCAATCATTAGATAATGCATGGTGATCTATTAGATGTGCTTTCACTCATTAAGAGTGTAACCATACGTGTAAGTTAAAGATAATATAATGTACTTGAGTGATACACGAATGTTTGAGATGTTACTTAAAGCATGCTTAAAAAATGGTATATTATGAGTCAAGGCATGAATGAGTACGAATATGTGACTTGCCTTATTGAATGATGAAGTGTGATAAATTATGTGAGGTAATTGTTGATTGATGCTAAGAACTTATATTCAATAAAGTTAGGATATAAGACTCTAGAGCAGTCATGATGTATGTAAGCTTCATATTTCCTAGTTGTAGTTGGGAGAGTCGGGAGTTGAGCTTGTTCTCAAGGTTGTGATTGATTGTGGAACAACTAAGAGGTGTGCTAGTGCAACTAGTCTGACGACCATTGTGAGATTAATTGTTCAAGTTGTTAAAAGATGTGTTGGGATGTAAATCCATGAATGAGTACCTATTGTGCACAGGTTCTTGCAACCATGAATGCATGGTGATAATCAAGGTCGATAGAGTGGCCAAGTGTGAGTGATGTTATACCAATTTAACCTAGCTGGTAAGGGTTTATGGTAGAATTTCTTAGAGTCGCGTATAATAAAAGGGATCACCACTTCTAGTTGAAAGTTGTGATGGAAGTTAGTTGTCAGTTGGGGGCATGAGTAATGTACATATAAGTTGTATGTGTAGAGATGGTTCACGCTCTAGTTAGGGAGCTTAGTAAATATTTTGAGCTGTATTTAGATTGGAGTATAAATGTGCATGACAAATAAGGTGGGTAGGGTAAGTTGTTAATAGTCGTGAGATTTTGAGTACAATGAGCATGGTTGATTCGTGTTTAGAAGATACTAGTGTGACTTTATAGCTTCTGCTGATGAATAGTAGTTACCGCACAGAAAAGCTACTTTGTATGTATATACTCACTTTTTCGATGTTGATTACTCTGCCAAGTTTCTATGGCATTTTTACGACGAGACTTGATTGTGATTGGTGGCCTACGTGTTGAGATAGCTGGATGAAAATCACGGACCTAAGATCTTAGGTTGATGTCTTCTAGCTATAATTTATTGTTGGTTACCTTGTAGCTTTTAGGGTGTTACAAGAAGGATGGAGTAATTTTACTACATGCTAAATACTGTTTTATGTCCATTATTAAATATAGTTTAATATTTGATTAGTAATTTTATTAAGTTATTAGATAAATTAAAATTTTAATGTGTATGATTTTTTATCGTTTTTATATTATCATTGCGACATTAATGTGTACCCATGACTCAAAAAGTTCATGGATTCGTCTTCCAACTCATTATTGAACAAAAAAAAAAAAAACAGAATGAACTTTGAACTTGATATTTAATTACTAGATAAAATAATAAAAATTAAAATTAGTCTCTATGTTAAATTTAAAATTAATACTAATGGAATAATGTTCAATAATCGTAAATATTTTAACATAAGGTAATACAAAACATACAAATTTTTCTACAATATATAGAGAAAGATGTTAATTTTTTTTTTTCAAGAAAAAATATATTTTTAAAAAAAATTTATAAGAAGATAATGATTATTCAATTGATGAATTTTACATAAATGGATACATTTTCAAATTAGAAAATTGTTACAACATCTAAACAAATTAGATATTTTAAAAACAAAACATAAAAAAAAAAAAAAAAGTTTAGATATAAAGTGATGCCTATTAATAAAAATAAAAGCTCGTGTACAAATGGACAACAAATTTTATTATAAAAATTGTTCATAAAATAAAATAAAACGCACACGTCCCTTCCACCAAAATTCATATTCAAATGAGATATTGACGGTAACTCTTTTAGAAAAATCAACATTCAAACCAGCTATTGCTGCAACTTCTCAACAAAAAATTTACATCCATACTAACTATTGTGTAGAAACCACTCTACAAAATTCTATATCCAAACGAAAAATTGATTCAATCATTATTTCTATTCACTCAAAATAACTCATTCTAGTCACTCAAACTAGTCACTAATGTAAATATACATCCAAACACCCTTAAGGCATAAGTAAAATAATCATGTACTAAAGGAAAATTAAACAAATGACCTTCACAAATATTAGTAACTAATTTATAAATGTTTTTCTTTGTAACCAATCTTTGAGATCCAACCATATGGTTGGAGAAGAATTTGTGAAAACGTTGTTGAAACTAATTTATTTTGATAGGGAATTAAGGATCCAAACAATAATCATATCGTTATTTCACGCCTCAAACTAATTTATTTTAAATTGAAAGTGTGATCAACATTGAGTGGCTTTACGTAGATATTGTCCATTAGTAACTCCAAAGATAACCACCAAATTAGATGTATTCTTGTTCTGTAATCGATAATGGCTTATACTAATGAATTGACTAGAGCAATGGTAAAAGAAGATGCTTGGACGCCCCGTATCCAATGATATTGTAACACCCAAAAACTTCTAGGTATCATACTATAAGAACCTACAAAAGTATAACAACAAGAATTTCAAATCTGGATTTTCGATCAAGCTACTGCCTCGCAAAGTTCACCAATCACAACCAAATCTAACCATCACAACCAAATAAAACATGTTAAAGTTAACACCATAGCACATATTGAATATATAAATACAAAGTTGAAAATTATTAATAATATGTTGGACATATTATGTTTAATAATTATTTGATAATTATTAAACGAAGAATATTAATTAATATGTTGGACATATTAATTTGATTACTAATTATTGAAAAATTATTAATGTCGAGAATTAATATATTATATATATTAATTTATGGAATTTATTTATTTAATAATTTATTGGATATATTATGAAATTGTAATTTATTGGATATATAAAAATTAAAAATAGCTAAAACAATATATGAGATATTTTGAAGAATTTAAAAATTTCCTCCCCTAAATTGAGAAAGAAAATTTCGTCCTCGTGGGGAGGGATGAAAATTTCGAATTCCTATTTTAAATAGGAATGGAAAATCTTTAAGATCTTCATTCTCATCTCACTTAGTTTAGAGAAACTCAATTCTAAAAATGAGAAACCCCTATGATGTTGAGCTTTCTTTCTCCAGTTAAGTAAAAGTTTCAAGCTCCCTTCTCTAAAAGGCTTCCCACCAAACACACAATATAGCAAAGAAGACATATACTAGAAAAATTAGAACAGACCAATCAAGGAAGGTCCAGAGAATGTGATCGTGATCCTTATATTTTTCTTATATTTGTTTTTTTTGATTAATATTGAGATATAAGTTATTGCATTTACTTCTTTGTTGATGTATACAATAGTAACATGTTTACAAAAAATCATTAATATATCATATCGACGACATGTTCAACTCTTTTGTAGCAAAATGACTTGTTGTTGTTTTATACCACATAATATATGAAATGTATTCTGGCCTATGGAAAATACCAGCGTAATGACAATTTAAACATATAGACACAATTTTTAAACATATTATAATAATACTACTTATATGATGTTAATATAAAATTCAGTAATACTTGCACGAAATGTCTCTTTTCATTATGACTTCTCAACTGTCGCTCATACAATTTGGTAAAGTTCTTCATTTTTTTAGCAACATGGATTCTTTTAACATTAAACTAACATTGGGCTCGCGTCCTTATTATATCAAACATTGTTGTGATAGGTAACTTTCTAACTTTAATCATTGCACTATTGTAGTTGTAACATGAGTTAGATGTCATTAGCTCCCATCTTGAATGAGAGCAAAATTCTCTTGATCATTTCATGACCAATATTATATAATTCTTCACGTATATCTGGATAACAACTCCTTAAATGGCGCGTGTACTTCTCAAATTTCATATGGTTATATGCTTTTGCAACCGTGAAAAATGATATAGAAACAAATTTAGAACTATGTTTCTTAACCATATATTTCTTTAATTGCGACGTGCAAATGCCATGAAACACTTTCCACACTTGTAAAAGTGCATTTTCTATAGATTTATTTCTAACAAATATCACCACTAATCTTGACAATTACCAAATACTTTTTTCAAGTTAGTAATAAATCAAACCTAATAATTATGGTTCTCAAAATCAACCCTTATAGCTACTAATAGAAATTTTTGATTATTAGCATCACTTGATGTTACAATTAATAACGTGCCTCCATATTTACATTTCATGAAGGTATCATCAATACTTAATACTGGTCTACAATATTATCATCTGTTAATAGATGCATCTAATGTTTAAAAATAACACAAGAATCTCCAATCATGAGAACATTCTAAATGTATTAAAGAACCTAAATGAGAAGTAATATAATATTATATTATTTTACATACAAAGTCTCGTAATAAATAACTGTATAACAATTATACCTGAGTTTTTTTATGCAGTATATGGGCATACAATAGAAGATTATGATAAGAGTCTTTAGAGTGTCATAATACTCATTCATTATAGATTGTTTGGCATGATAAGTCTTGTGGTAACTAATGTAAATACCATGATAGGTAAGAACATATCAAATAGTATTAATGGGTTTATCAAACTCATTACCTATTATTATGGCTTTCTTAATCATGATTTTCTTGATAAGAGATGATGTAGCTTGTTTTTTAGAACTCATTACATTGTCCACTGTGTATGATTCATCATTAACCACTATCGTTATAACCTATGTTTTCACTCTTTCATCACCATTGCTGCTTGTTCTTATCGTCCTTCGACATTTTTTGTCAACACATGCGATTGCTAAATATTTTTTTACAAGATTTGTTTGTGTAAAATTTAAACTAATCTCGGACTGCAATATAGGCTTTAGAGCCATATTTGAACTCTATGTTTACTTATGAATATATCATCCTCTCGTATAGTAAAACTGACAAACATTCTACCAACGTATATTCTAACAAGAAATCAACCATTATTAACCTCATTAATGATATTAGTGATATTTGACCTATCATGAGTGTTGTCAATCATTAAGGTTGATATACAGTTTCTTAAATCATCTATCAAAGTGTAACCACTAACTGTACCACATGATAAAACTTGGTATGACCAATCAACATTTTTATCAGGCTCAATTTTAATACCTTTATGCATATACATGTGAGACTTCGTACTAACATATATACTAAGCATGTCTATGGAACCATTGAGGTCATCATTATTTCATCAACATCATGAAATTCATACCATGATCAATGGAGAGTTTGAGCTTTATTGTTGTTTCAAGTTTGTTTTAGTTTTTTTATTTTATTTTTTTAGTTTATAAATTTAGTTTTTTAACTATTTTGTGTTATTAGTTTATTATAATGTAAATTTTAAAAGTTTTTGCAATTACTTAGTTCATTGTTTATTTAAAGTACTAGCTAAATTTATAATGATTTCGAGTGAAATAATCCTAATTCGTGGGGGTAGCTAAAATGAGTTGTGGTTGTTGCTCAAAGTTCTTCTTGCACCATTTGTTTTCATATTTAATTTGTTATTTTGAAGAAATAGTATAAAACATTGAAACTCTACTTGATATTCAAGGAAAAACCAAGGATGAAGCTAAAAAGGTATACCATCTTTGCATGCAATTCCTTGAACAAAAACATATTTGTTCCATGGCCTCGTGCATGGATCATTCCCTCAAATGCTATGAGAAAGGTATGTATGTGTATTTCACATTGTAGGTTTGTATATCACATATATTTACTAATAACTTATATTTTTTATCACAACCTTCTTAGTCTAACTGCTCGAAGACAGATCTATCACAACCTTTAACTCGAATAAATGTAAGAATGTTTTGTCAGAGTCCTTTAATTTTTAACAATCTTACGACTCAATGCTCCACACAATGTAGAAACTAGTGTATGGTAATGCTCTATAGAATATTCAACCAAAAGAGATAATAAAAAAACCAACGACGCTAAATTTGTAAGGGTTTCACCATTTTTCATTCTTGTTCATGAAGTATGTTGAGGTGAAAGCACTACAAGAAATTACCCCTTCGGCAACGGAGATTTTCGTCGCCGAAGGGGTGCAATTCTGTCGTCTTTGCTTTCGGCGACAGAGGTTGTTCTGTCGCCTTTTGTGTCGCATTTGCTCCGTCGGCGAAGCTGAACGCGACGCAATTTGTTCTTCGTTGGATTTACTCTTCAGGTAAAAGGCGACGCAAGTTTTCGTCGCCGTTACCTACCATTAGCGACGAAGGATTTCTTCTGGCGGCAAATGCGACGGAATAGGGTTTCCGTCACATTTGGTTGGAAACGGCTACAGAATAATTTTATGTCGCCTTTGCTCTCTGTTTTTTTTTTTTTTTTTTATGAATATTTTTAAATCATTTTTAATAGCTAAATGTTTATTGCATATGACTTTAATTGGAAATGTTTGAGTCATCTAAACATTGAAATCAGAAAAACAAATTGTAAAACGTTAATAACGAAAATGAAATAGTCATTCATTGTAATAAAATGTTAATACAATATTAATAACAAAGAAAATTAAATAACTAATGACCCTAACCTAAAGAGGAAGACCTATTCTTAGACGTCGAACAGGTCCTTCCTTGTGCTGATCCGACGAACTCATCGTATGCCTGCAATAAAGTAAAATTTGAATTAGAGTTTGAAATAACTTAAGGAATTCAATTGTAATTATGAAAATCAGGCAGCATAACGAGGTATTTTCATGTTACCGAAAATAAAACATGTCAAAAGCAATTCAATTCATTTCAAATTGTGGCTATCTTTGTTGCAGGATAGCCACGACACATAATATAGATGAAAATCATAAGATCAAGATCATCATAATTTTTTTTTCTAACACTAAATTCGTACCTTTTTATTTCGTAAAGGCACCACCAGCAAAATAGAATCGAGCTAAACAGACAAGTCATTCATCGCTTAGGATACCACCAGCAAAATACATAATCTGAAATTCAAAAGAAAAGAAAGCAAATTCATCGCAATTGAACAGTTGCGGAGCTTTTAAGTTCATCCAATTGTTTGTTACCTCGACGAAAAAGGTACTCGATGTAGATGAAATTCTTGCGATCGATTTGTTTGGCGTTGCGGCGGAACTCGTCGAAGACAATGGATTCAATCTGGCGTCGATCTTCGGCGAATTTGGAAAATTGTCAAAAATTATTATAAGTAGTACCTAATTTCTAATTAATCCATAAACTGTAAACTAAATTCTAAAACCAAGTCCAACCACCAGGAACACTTAAGAAAAGTTTTATCATCACTTAGACATAATCAGTTGGATGCAAAAATTTCTAAGTGTGAGTTTTGACTAGATGAAGTTGCTTTTCTAGAGCGTGTTGTTTCGAGTAAAGGCATTTCTGTAGACCTTGCTAAGATCGAGTCTGTGAGCAATTTGTGCAGTCCTATCTCAGTTGCAGAGGTAAGAATTTTCCTGGGGTTAGTCGGTTATTACAGGAGTTTTGTGGCAAATTTTTCAAAGTTAGCAGGGCCTATGACTTAGTTGACTAAAAAAAAGGATAGTGTTTATTTGGACCGAGGAATGTGAAAAATGTTTTCAAGAGCTAAAGAGACGTTTGACTACCGCTCCTATGTTCGTCGTTCTAGAAGGATTAGAGGATTTTCTGGTGTACTGCGATGCCTCTAAAAGAGGACTTGGTGTTGTTCTTATGCAAAAGAGAAAGGTTATAGCTTATGTGTCAAGACAACTCAAGAATTACGAGCAGAATTATCCAACTCATGACCTGGAGTTGGAAATAGTGGTTTTTGCACTCAAGCTTTGGAGACATTACTTGTATCGAGAAAAGATCCAAATTTTCACAAATCATAAGAGCTTAAAGTATTTCTCTGTCATCCGGGAAATGTTAATGTGATTGTTGATGCTCTGAGTAGGAAGACCTCGCATTCAGCAGCTCTGTTTTTTACTCAGGTCCCTCTGCAGAGAGAGATGAGCAAGGCTGGGATTGTAATTGTTAGAGAGGTCACATCGCAGTTAACACGTTGACCATTCAGTCTTCATTGAGACAGAGGATTGTGGAGGTTCAACAAAGTGACCATGGTTTGACGGTTTTGTTTAGTAGAGCATATACCGAGAAGGGCAGTGACTGGTCCGTTTTATCTGACGGTAGGCTACAATACAAATAGAGGTTAGTGGTTCTCACTGATGCCGAGATCAGGACATTGTTGTTGTCTGACGGTCACAATTCACAGTTTTGCTTGGCACCCAAGGGGGTAACAAGATATATCATGACCTAAAATAGTGTTTCTTGTGGAATAATATGAAGTGTGACATATTAGAGTATGTCAACAAGTGTTTGACTTGCTAGTAAGTAAAAGCTACGAGACAAAAACCAGCAGGGTTGTTACAACATTTGAGTATTTCAAAGTGAAAGTGGGAGGACGTCTCTATGGATTTTATATCAGGGCTTCTGAGAACCCGAGAGGTTTCACCATAATATAGGTGATTGTGGATCAACTTACGAAGTGCGTCCATTTTATACCAATAGCACTAGATTACTTTGTCGAGAAATGGGTGTTGTTGTACTTGAAAGAAATTGTGTCTTATTGCGAAGTCCCAGTCAACATTGTTTTAGATAGAGACGCCCGGTTCACTTCACGCTTCTGGAAGGGACTTCATAAAGGTTTAGGGACCTTGTGCAAGTTCAGTACTACGTTTCATCCTCAGACTGGTTGTCAAACTGAGAGGGTCAACCAAATTTTGGAGAATATGTTGAGAGCTTATGTGCTTAACTTCCCTAGAAGTTGGGATTAGTTGTTGTACTTGATGGAGTTTGTATGCAATAATAGTTACTAGTCTACTATAAAGATGGCTTCAATGAAGCTTTGTACGGTAAGCGTTGCAGATCTTCTGTGTTTTGGGAGGAGGTAGGAGAGAAACATTTTTTGGGCTCTAAGCTAGTTGTTAGAGTTGACTAATGACGTAGTTGAGAAGATTCGTCCGAGGATTCTCACAGATCAAAGCCGACACAAAAGCTTGTTGAAGTCACGTGTCGAGATTTGGAGTTTGAGGTGGGGTGTTCCTCAAGGTTTCACCCATGAGGGATATATTGAGATTTGGGACGAAGGGGAAGCTTAGTCCAAGGTTTGTTGGACCCTTTGAGATCCTTGAGATGATTGAAGCAGTTGTATAGCGGTTAGCCCTACCTCACTCTAGTCTAGTGTACAAGATGTATTCCATGTTTCAATGCTCAAGCAATACGTACATGATCCTACTCATATCATTGGCCACGAGCCATTACAATTGAATAAGAACCTGAGCATTGAGGAAAAGTCGGTTCAGATTTTGGACAAACGCAGAAAAGTCCTGAGAAACCGCGAGATTAGCCTAGTTAAGATTCTGTGGAGAAGTCAAACAGTTGAGAAAGCCACTTGAGAGAGAGACGACGACATGCATTCCTGCAACCCTCGAGCTGTACTTGGCTTAGGCAACTTTCAAAGATGAAAGTTTTCTCAGGGGGAATATTGTTACAACCTAGATTTTCTTTCCTTGCAATTTAAGGTCATTTTGGACTTATCGAGACTCCCATGAATTTATTTTGAATTAATTTTAGACTAAAAGCACTTTTTTGAGCTTAAGTCCTAGAAGGGTGAAGTTAGAATTAAGAAATTTAAGCTAAAATGTCAAATTTAGCCTGAGGGGCATTTTGATAATTTTACAGCTATTTTTTGCTTTATATAAAAGGACAAAATGAAATGATTAGGGTATCATTTTTTTTCCCATTGATTTTAGTGACGCAACTTTATTCTCTACACTCTACAGCACTTCCAACTTCACCCACTCATACAGCCCTGTTCTTCGTGCACCGCCTACTAGCGCTGACACGGTCAGCCTTGTTCTCAGTGTTGTCGGATTGAAGATCATGCAGCCGCCAGCGTCAACCTTCCAGGAGCGCACACGTTGCAAGTTCGCATTCACCCCCACCTTTGTGGAGCTCATAACCAATCAGGGGGCGAGTAGACCTGCAGTTCCGACAACATCACCAACACAACTAAGGAAGTCAGTCCTCACAACTCACGTCGCCAATCCGAACCTCGCAGCCTATTGCTTGATCCTTCTCCGCATTCCAAGCCTAGCCAGCAAGCTTCTGAACTTGTTTCCCACCATTCACCGCATGCCACGCATCACGATCGTGCAACGTTTGTCCTCTGCGCGTCTGATTCAAGGGCCGACGATCTTCCTTCACGCGCCGCCGTTCTATGAAATTTTTTTGGATACTCTATTTTGGGTAATTTTAATGCTCTGAGTTTGATTTTCATAGTTTTAAATGCTAACTTTGACTCCTTTATCCTATTTAGGCCAGTGTTCGTTAGAAAGACTTCTAAGGGTCACAGTTCGTGCATTCCTAAGCATATTTTGTGAAATTTGGCCAAAGTAAGGGAAACATATCATTAACTTGGGTTACTTGGGTAGTTATATGCATGGTTAGAGTATTTGTGTAGAATTAATTGATGTCCTGCATTGGAATCTGTGATTAATATTTGCCGTGTGTTTGGATATTATTGTCGTGTTGTGCTTGAAAATATTGCCATGTCGTGATTATATTGTTTATGGAAGCTCACAAATTGTAAATCCACATGGGTTAGCTTAGCCTTATTTAGGGTTGCCCAAACATCATTAGTCATAAAAGACCTAGGTTGGTTTAGCCCTATTTAAGTTGCTTCGACGTTCTAAACATAAAAACTCGGGATGGCTAGCGCTATCACAGTTTCCCCAGTGCTACTGCTCATATAATTCACCATTTCACATCATGCATTCGTTACCATTTACTATTTTCATGCTTATATTGATCCTAAGTTAGGGATCCTTACTAGATTTAATAAACTCACTGCTTTTCTCTGTTGGCATCCACAAGTACGCACGGACTTTATCAAGATGGGTTATACGGAGATGTACAGACCGTGAGCCTGTCCAATTCTTTACTTTCTTGCATCTTTTGATATCTCTTATTTCATGGGTTTTCTGGAAACACGTGTTTTACTGCTTTCTCACTTGTTGAACTGTTTTATGAACATGGCCTGTTTTGGTTGATTTATGAACTATTCATTGAATTATTTAATGAAGCACTTACTCAGCATGTCTTAGTTTTAAATGTCATTTAACTCATGCATCTAGGGTGAAGGCCTAAATGAGACCCTTGTTAAGGTCGGACCTTTACACGGGTACTTACCTCCACGGTGTGACGATCATGCTTGTCCAGTGCGTGTTACACATAGCCGCATGCCCGTTCTACCTCGTTTCATCATGTTTTTATGTTATTTTGTCATTATTGCATGTTTGGATAGTTTCCTTCAATTTGTTCTAAGTGTTGACTCCTTGCTATTTTTATATGCAAGGGTTTCACATCAATTATGTGCCAAAATGTACTATATGAGGATATGACTTCTTGAAGCTTCCTTCCTACCAAGTTATTATATGATAAATGCAATCGTTGATATGTTCCGTATTGTATCTTCTCATATAACTTTCAAAGACAAAAGCATTTTTAAAGCTTTTCTTCTCCCTTTTTCGAATATCTTTTCACGACGTCCGTGATAGAGGTTGCACATGTTGTGCCACCTGCTCTGCCATTTTGGTTCGGCTGACTTGCTTGCAGAGTTAGAGTAAGTGTCGCACAGTCGTCGTTCTGCTGCCTTTGAAGTGCGACTATGACAAGTACTATCAGAGCCTAATTTGGCTCATTTGTGGTGACATTGAGTTTACATGCCATAGATCAGTGGGACAAGTCCCATGTTGATCGGTTGTTCGCTCTGGAAGAACTCATGGCCGATCTAGCTGGAATGCCGGAGTATTCCAATCCTTGGATTCTCGACTGAATAAGATTGCTGCCAAGGCTGACACGGTTGATGAGGTAGCCGGCCGCTTAGCGGGATGCTTGTCTAAGAGTTGATAGTGAGGGTAGAGACCCTTAAAGATAAAGCCACACGGTCTGGTGGAAATCTGCATGGAGAAAGCTCATTGGGCTATGTTGCCCCCATAAAGGAGCGCGTCGAAACTATTGACAGCGCGCTGAAAGAAATGGCTCCGATGGTGTCTGAGCTGTTCGAGGAAATTAGAGCTTTCATCGGCGTCGTCATGATAGAAATACCTGATTTAAACACTCGAGTTAATCTCCCATGAGGATAGTGGAAAATCAAGCCTCAACTGGAGGCGTCGTTCAAGTTTGTAAGGTCAAGGTGCTTAAACCGAAGCCTTTTTGTGGAGTTCGAGATGCAAAAGCTTTGGAGAACTCATATTTAATATGGAACAATATTTCAAGGCCACAAATACAGTATCTGAAGACATGAAAGTCACATTACTAACAATGCATTTGGCGGATGATGCCAAATTGTGGTGGAGATCGTGGTATATAGACATCCAAGAAGAAAGATGTACCATTGATAGCTGGGAGTTGTTGAGACAAGATTGCGCTCACAATTCTTCCCCGAAAATATTGAAGTTCTTGTAAGACGCAAGTTGCGAATGTTGAAGCACATTGGAAGAATCAGAGAACGTGTCAAACAAGCATGACCGTCACACACGACTCGCTCCAAAATGGGGGTCTTGGCCCTCTCGGGTAACTCCTGGGTGTATCAATGGATCTAGTTGTCATTTTGGACTCGGTTGACTCGTAGGGGAGAGTCTTATCCTTTACGGCCGACTCTTAGGGAAGTTAAGGTCTTGTCGTTATTACTCCTAGTCATTCCTACCTTACGGTACAAATATCCTAGGGTTGGACTTGGTTGACTTGTCAAAGAGAAAGTCCTAACGTCTATGGCCAGCTCTCGTGGGACTTCCGCCTACTTGATCAATCTCTTTGGAGGTTGGCTTTGGTCTAGGTCAACCCTTACAAGTCTTTACCTAAGTGGCTCGCCACTAAAGGGAGGGTCCTGACACTCTCGATGTAACTTATGGTCGTTATGAGCAGATTCAATCGTTAATTAGACTCGGTCGACTCTTGGGGGAAAGTCCTGACCTCCACGGTTGACCCTCGGGGGGTCGAAACCTACTTTGGTCGGCCCCTAGGAGGGCTAATTGGTCTTGGCCAACCTCGTGGGGATCAAAGCCTCCATGGGCAACCCCCAAGCGTCTCGGCCTCCTCTGGCCTACCTTTGGGGGGCTGGAATGAGCCTGGCTGAACCCCGAGGGTGTCAAGATGGGCTTGGTTGATCCCTTAGGGGGTCGGAGTTGCTTCGGTTTTCCTTCGAGAGGTTCTAGGCCTTGTCGGGTATCTTGAAAAATATTTTGACTATAACAAAAATCTCTAACCGAGAGAAAGAGAGAATTTCATATTTTTACTTATTTCTGTAATCTCGTACTTTTACTTTGAAAAAAAAAGATATGATAGATAAATTTATAAACAGAAATTGCTCCAAAGCGTGAACTTTAAAAGTCAGAGAATTATAAGAACCAAAAGTTAAATAATTAAATTTATAATAAATATCGAACTTATAACTTTATAATTAATAAATGGTACAAGTTAGCCATTAGGTAGGTTGTTGTAGGTTTTTCACAAAATATAATGGTCGTAAGATTAAGCAGACTTACATAATTACTACTACTAATTAACAAAAAAAGAATAGTACAGATATTTGGAATAGACTTAAGAAGGAGAAAGGGGACAAGATCCGTCACATAGATTTTGGCCGAGGCAATTGTCTTTCATTTTGTCCCTTCAACTGTTTTCCTCTTTGTTTATGTTTGGATGTAACATTTTAACATCAAACCTGTCGAAGACCAATGTTCTTCCTTTTGACCAACAACATTTCTTCATTATTTTTATTTCTTTTTTCCAGCCAATAAATCATATTCTTTAGGAGAAATATTATTAATTCCTTTTGTGGTTCAACTCTCTAATTCCTTTCCTTTTGCATGTACTTGAACAAATTATACTACTTCTTGAATCATATTCTTGTTGAACACTTAAATTTTGGATTTGTTTAACTATTATAATCTTTTATTGATTTGATGGATCTTCTTTTCCTATTAAATTGAATAGAAAGAACAATGACCATGGTTGTGGATCATTATCTTTGTAAGAATCTTTTTGTTATATTGCATAACCATTTTGAATTGACTCTCTATAGTCTTATCAACCCAATTGGTTAGGACTTGAATTTCATAACAAATAAAATATTAATCAGCATATTATCCAATTTCGTGGCAAATTATTAATGATAACTAAGTAAGGCTGTGCTTGTCATTATGGTCTGAATCAACGTCACTATCATTAGTTGTTAATTAATTAGTGCGTTAATCCACTTCATTTCATCGAGCATCGTCATCAAGACTTATTTTTCACAATGATTTTCTTAAGGAATTTTATATAATTACTTTTAAAATCAAATTACCTAGAAAAATAGTACAATAGATAGGCTACTTCTTTCAAATTAATTTATAAAAAATGATACAAGAAAATTGACTTGGTTTCGTCGTTGGATCTATACATTTGAGCGTCCAATTTCATGTTCTTAAACTAATAAATTATATACTAATGAAGGAACAAATAATATTTTTATATCAAAAAATGTGATTTTGAAAAATTAACGGTAGACAATGAAACATAACGTAACAATTGCAGCATAAGAACAGCTTCGTATGTTTTCTCCTTCTCTTACTATCCTGTCTATGATAAATTAATTAATTAAGAAAATGAAATATATATATATATATATATATATATATATATATAAAAGAAATCATATCATAAAATTTTAGAAATATCTTTTTTTTCTATATTATTTTTTATCAAAAAAACTATTGACTCGCAAGATGACACTAAAATTAAGATGTATGTCGGAATCATTCTTATGTTTGAATGGATTACTTAATAATCTATATTTATAAAGTTTTTTATTTTTTGACATCATGCAAAAAATTGAGCTTCTAACTTTAAAGATTGTTAGTACAAGATACCTTCGGTTGAGCTAGCTCATTAGAAATAATATAGTTAAAAAGTATAAAAATGAAATAGTATGCATTTTCATTATGATTTAGGGTCTAGGCCTAAAATTTTCAGAAATAGTATTTATCTTAGTCTCAATGTTTTATGCTCATGATTACATTATTTATTTATTTTTTTTTTGCTTTAAGATTACTTAATTATTAGAAGTATAAAAACAGATATCATCCTTCAATTTAATAAATGTCACAAGTTTCTAGCTATTAACACCTTACAATTTAAAGGAGAGTGAAGTAAATTCTCACAAAAATTAGTGAAGAAATATGCTACTAATTAAATTTAGTTATTGACTTACTTTGTTGCCTCCCATTTAACTTGACTTTTGTATGAAAGACCACATTTGTATATAAA
>JBBMEG010014447.1:18644-29747 GCA_037832605.1 Cyclanthera cordifolia
TAAATTTAGTTATTGACTTACTTTGTTGCCTCCCATTTAACTTGACTTTTGTATGAAAGACCACATTTGTATATAAATATATCTTCACTTAACTTTTAATAATCATCCAAACAACCAACCAAATTTGGTATACTGTTCCTCATTCTTAACTCAAAACCAATAAACATTTAACTTTGTTTGACTTTTACCAACCTAGAGGTCCTTATAAGATCCTTGCAAAAACTCACAAATATAACAAACTTAATAACTGATCACAACCAAGAGTTTAAGTTAGAATGGTGAATGACTCTTAGATCACACTTAGAATTTATGATGGTCACTCTTAGATTCTAAGACAACTCACTTTAGAATTAGTTTGATCAAAAACTAATCAATGAATTGATTTAACTTCAAATGATCTAAAACAATATTTGAAAGAAACATAACATCAAATAGGTTGGAACACAAGTTTTGATATTCCAAAATATTCTTATCCTCTTTTCACAAATAACAATCTTATATATACTAATTGAATAGTCATCATAAAAGGACACAACCCTTCAATAATGACCTAATTCAGCCCATGTTTTCTTTAAATTCATACATGAACCATATTAAATAAGAATACATAAACTTAATTTTGTACATAATTCATATATGAGCTAAATGAATCAAGATTTTATGATTGATTGTGTGTGTTGGATGAATGGGTGCATTCCAAGTTTGATAGGTTGCACCTTTTCAAATTTTGTAGACATCTTTTCTTGGTATGTATCATGTACCTTCTTCTTCCGTGTAATCTTTCAACTGTGTTACTTTTCTCATGTCTTAAACATTCTATACTCTTCTTGGCATGTTATGCTAATGTTATAAATAATTATGACCTTTGTATTTTTTTTTTTTTTATGAAGATGCGTAATGTATAAGTCTCCTTAATATTCTTTTCTATGCTTCTTGAAATAGCTCCTTCATGTGAATATAATAAATTAGATATTGGATTCGTATCAGTTTACTTTTCAAAAAAAAAAAAAAAAAATTAGAGTAGTTGACTGGACTTCAACTTTTTTTTTTTTTTTTTTTTGATCAAGCAACAGACATAAATATTATAAAGCGTCACTTACGCAAACGAGCTCATCATCCAAAATAGCAGAGACAATAAAACCATAAGTTTTTTTTTTGGTGGGCTGAAAATGCCAAAAAAGAAACGAAAATTGAAAAGAGATCAATTGGGGCAAAAAAATATAGACATAGTGAATGCTTATATAGAAATTGATAACCCTCGTAAGTTCTATATATGTGTGTAATACTTTACAAGTGTACTTTCAATGTACCTTTACTTGTAATATGTAAGGTACGTTCAACCTCAATATCAACATCAATGTCTAGGCCCTACTTCCTTTTCTTGCCCCTCTCTTCTTACTATCTTCTAATTATATGTCCTTTTTTTTCTCGACATGTATACACATGCATGCATGCATACCTCTATATATATTATGTATGTGTGTGTATATATATTTATATATAATACACTCCACTTCCTTTCATCAACTTGAAAGGATAGCTACCTAGATTCTTTGTATTCAATCCCTTCACTTTCTAGTGTAGTGGAAAGGAGATTCACTTTTGTATTGAAATAATGTATATTAAATTAATAAGGATTTGTTGGTAATTATTCTTTTAGATTAGTGAGAGAAATTTGTCAACTTGGGTTTAATTTTGCACAGTGGGAAATTAATGGCATATGAGTAATCGTTTTAATTTTAAACCTACATGGTTGTAGTTGTTGTCTGGTCAAGTGATCAAGAAACATCAAAGAATTGAAGATATAAATCTAAGCCTGTGCCTACCATGCCATCCGTTCGAGACAAGGTAAGTCACTAAGAAGCTTCCAAAATAAAAACAATGTCTTTTCTGTATATATTTATTTATTTATAATTATCTATTTTGGTGGTGAATTGGGGAGCTTCTTGGCAATTTACTTGGTTTGACAAATTTCATCATCACCCCCAAAAAAAACAAAATCTCATCATCTTTCAGAGTTTGTCCCTCCATTTCCTTACTGTAAATATTCCTTAGAGATAGAGAAACATAGAGAACTATTCAAAGAAGTGGGCAACACATGGAGCTCTCTGCTAATTAACAGTAACCCCAAATCATTTAGATCATAATATTTCATTTTTGTTCCATACCAAATCTCTATGTTAATTATAGTTATATTTAAATGTTTCATATGCTAATTATGATTAAAATTTCACCTAGTAAATTAGAGATTATATTTCTAGATCTTTTTTAATACCATAATTAGCTAGAGATTGAATGATTTTAAGTTGTAAATTAATGATGGAAGATGCATGAAATATTATAAATTAGACTAAGCCGTTTAATTTACACTTTAATTAATTAATTAATTTTATTTTTGAAAAGAACACTTTTTATTTAATGTAATGATACTTTGATGGTTGGATTTGATTTGATTGAATTGAACAAAAAGTAGGTTAGATTAATTTATATGATGATATTGTTTGTTTCGGGTAACGTCGAATGAATTAATATTATAATATTTTTAAGGTTTGAAAGGAAGCAAATATTAGAATACGTGAAAAAAATATTTTATTATTAGGAAAATGAAGGCAATAATTGATGGATTTTAAGAAAATGGTTGCCGGTGTCATATCTAATGTCTTTATTCATTTTTTTAAAGAAATTTTAAAAAATTAGTCAAAATTTAGAAAATAATTATAAATATATCACTTAAATAGAATTAAAATTTAGTAATTAATGAGTATTAATCAATATTGTTATAGTCTTTTTTATAATACTAATATTAACGAATAATATTAAAATATATTAATTATTATGGATATAAATACTTTAAAATTTATTTACTAATTAGTGTGACAATATATCATTTAATACAATTTTTCTATTTATTTTGAGATGATCTTTTAAGTATTTGATAAGTAATTAATAATGATTTTGAAATTTGATTTATTGAAATGATTAGTATTTAATAATTGATTAGACGACATAAATATCACTACTTTGACTCCATTCTACTGTCTTCTTCAACTAAAAATGTTTTGATTTTAATGTGAATATGAAAGCTCTCTGCTTTACTCGTTTCTTAATCCAAAGTTGTAAAATTTATGTAAGTTTTCAAATTTGTGTGTTTAGGTTATAGGTTAAAGTCATTTCATTTAGACCGGTTAAACCAACAAAATTAATTCAACTGCATGCTTTAAATTTATAAATAGTATCAATCCCATACATATTAGTTTTTTTTTTTTTTTTTTTTACAGCAAATTAATATAAACTTTTCGCTCAAAATCAATGTTAGTTATGAAAAGGTGGATTTAAAATTTGAAATAATTTATATGAATCTCTAATAGTATGTTAGATACTATAAATTTGAAATAATGTATATGAATCTCTAATCAGATCTTTTGTTATATATGTGTAACCAAATTTCTTTAAACTTAAGAAATTTGTTGCATGTTTGTACCAATTAAAAAGTGTACCAAAGTTGAACTTCCATAATGCTTTTAAGCAGGAAAATGATATTGTCAAAGTCGAAGATGAACTTGTAAAGGTAATTTTTAGTGTTATGTAGCAAATTTCAGAATAATTTCTTTCAAGCTATGTCAGTTTATATTTTGAGATTGTTCAAACACACATCGTTGATATTAGATCAGACCAGCAGGTAAAGATCGAGAACAATGAATGAAATTAATGCTCGTAATAATTCAATCCCTAATATTAAAGATTCAACTTCTTTTCATTTTTGGCTTGATATTGTTTAGGTTTCGTTAGTATCCATACTCTTTGAATTGAAAATGTAGATGTTATTCTTGCAAACCTTTTATTTTGTTTACTTCTTCTTTCAACTTTATTATTGATATTTTTTAGATAACTTACGATGGTATACAATTTTTTTTGCTGATAAAGCGAGCGGCTGAGGATGAGGGCAAGGAAAAAGGGAGTGTGGGAAAAATGAAAAAGAATATGGATCTCAGGTTAAGGGGAGGGGAAACGGAAAAAAAACGTAGATTTAGTGATGGGCTAATTAGTCACCAAAGAAAAAAAATGTGACGGATAAAGCCCGTCACCATTTGCCCATCATCTATTCTCCGATTTTTAGCCACACAAAAGCAGTTCAAAGTAGAGTTATTTAAATTAATTATTCCAAGTTTAAGATAAATGATTGGATAATTTGAGCACCCATTTGATTAGACGTAACCTCCCCCAGCAGAGATTACATGCCCTGCCAATTCATCACCACCATGCCTCCCGCACCATTTGAAATAAATAAAAGAATATTTTTGAGTGTACAAACAACTACACAATCCAATTTAACAGCTTAGATTGTGATTGGGGTTGGATTGGTGAAGTATTGGATTATCGAAATGTGTTGAATAAAATAAATTAATTCTTTTTATGTTAAATTGGTTCCTAAAATTAATTAGGATTCAAACCAACTAACCTTAATTTATTATGAATTTTCAAAGAAAAAAAAAAGTTAATATTATAGGTGTATATTTATTTTATTTAATTATTACTTTTATACTTTTATTCTTTAAATTTTTTTAAATATTTTTTAACTCTTACCCATGTATACAAGTACAAAAATAAAGTTGAATTGTTTATTGATTTTTATAGAAATTTAAAATAAATTATATAATATAGAATCATAGACGAAACAATAACTCCACTCAACTCAACTAAAAAAATACATACATTTAATTGTTAAAATATATAAAGTCGGACAAGTTGGTAAATTCATCGATTTAAAATTTTAGATTGCTCCAAAATTTTATTTAATCCAATCTAACTTAATTTAGGTTATTTTTTGTCACATCCATAAAACTAATGTTTAGAATATTTGAGTTCTTTTATTTTACCTCTCTTCGATTTAATGTCAAAAGAGCAATAGTAAACTCAAAGATAATAAGGTTATTGATTCAAATCTTCACCCTCAATTGTTTTAATATATATTAAAAAAAAAACTCTTCAATTTAATTAAAATCGAGATATCCATACATAACTCGAAAATATATTATTAAATTAGTTGAACTGAGTACGTTTATATATAAATTATTTTTTGATTACTTTATACAATATCTCTACAACTTTCTATCAACTTTTTTTTCAAAATTTCATTAAATCTCAAATCAAACTTTATAATAAATTTCATCTAAAATTAAACCTATTTTCTTATCAACACAAATTCAAAAAAAAAAAAAAAAAAAAAAAAACTTTTAATCTAAAAAACATAACCTCTTCTTCATTTTCCTACTCTTCCCCTTCTCAATTCAAAAAGGTGACATCCCTAAACCTACCTCAAATAATCTGTAGGATTGTGGTGGCAGTTTGTGAAAGAGAAGGGTAGGGATAGGTGTCCTTCAAATCTAGCCGTTCATTTGACGACAAAATCCTGCCGTCAATAGAGTGATAAGAAGACTTCTGCCACATTTATTTTTAACCCATAACCTATAATTTTTTTTTATAAGCAGAATATTGCAACCCTAGATGGTCATAACATGATAGCGATGATCAAAATATTACTTCTTTTTATTTTAAATTACTTTTATCATTATATTTTTTTAAAACATTCACGAGCATTTAGGTTCAGTAGTTTCTCTTTTATTTAGAGGAAATCTGTTCATATTAATGGCCAACAATATTGGTACAAAATTAACTTTTTAATTTTTTTTTTCTTACCTATAATGCAATTATATTTGAATATGTTCTTTCAATTTTTTTTTTTTTTTTTTTGTCTCTTAATTTCATAATTTTAAGTCTTGAGAATGTTGATTTATGAATATAAGTTGAAATAAAAAATAACCATACTACTTTTTTTTTTAACGAAAGTAAATAAAAATCTGCATACAAATATATTAACAATAAATAATGATTTAACTAATAAAAAATAAAATATTAAAGATATGTCACACTATTATCGTCACAAATAAATTAAAGTATACCAAGTTAAATATTGCACAGTCTGAAGTTTATGGAATAATAGGAATGAATTGATTAACAACAATGGGATGTTTGAGTTTCAAAGGCTCCAGGTTAGAGTTGAAAAAAATGATTAATATTCATTATGTTTTCTTTTCAGGTTCATCAAAATCTACTAGTTAGGAGTGCGGTCGAGCCTAAAGAAGAGGTGTGGGAAGCCCCTCCGCATAGTTTCTGAAAGCTTAATTCTGATGTTTCTGTTTGCCCAAGTTCGGGAGATGGAAGGATTGGTTGGATAATGCGCGATTGTAGAGGCGTCACGATACTAACTGGGACCAATTCTGAGTAAACTGTTCGGTCAAAATGCTTGAGGGAGTCGCGATTAGAGAGAGGTTGAAAAATTTGCTGATTGCAAGCCCGTGGATTCCTCCTCTGTTGGTGGAATCTGATGCTTGGGGAAGTATTTTTTATCCATTGTAATAGATCCTATAATAGGGTGGCTGATAAGTTAACAAAAGTCCTAGAGAACATTTGTTGTTTGGAACCTTTTTTCTTCCTCCATGCAGGATAGAACTATTTTTTGGAGGGGATTCTCCCCTTTGAGGGTCTTTTGTGTTGAGGAGAATTGTATTTGTTACGTGTTTGGTTATTAATATAATTTTCTTTGTTTCAAAAAAAGGAAAAAAATTCTGCCCACAAGTAAAATTTAACTGATAAGCTAGTGTAATAAATAAGCATTGAAATCCAACCTCCAAATTGAATGGTAGAAGTTTTTGAATGGTTGGGTTAGTGAATGAGTATTATTAATAAATTAAAATGGAAAATTTAAAATTCAGTAATAATAACAGTAAAAAAAAAAAAACTGAAAAAGGTAGTGGGGGAAGGGGTAATGATTAAAACTCAATGAGAAGCCATTTATAACCCATGACCACTACCTGCGCAGCCATAGCCGCCATTTCCTCTCCCTCTTCATTTCTTTTTTTTCTCACTCATTTTTTATTTAATAATAAAAAAGATTTGATGCAAATAAAAAATTTTTTTCATCGAATAAATAATTGTTTACTTTTGGAAACAAGATATATAAATAATAAATAGTGGTAGGAATTGGAAAAGGAGAATAAAAAAAAAAAAAAAAAAACCAGACTTCACAGATATTTAAACAGTCGTATTATAATATTGAGAATAATATAAAATTTAGTTACAGAGTAAAGAAATTAGATACATGAATAACTGATTTCTATATATTTTATTTATTAATAATTACAAGGAACATAGACAATTTTTCATATTTTATTAACTTTTAAAGAATATAAATACTAAAATATAGAAAGTAAATTGTATATCCAACTTTATAATTTACTTTTTTTTTTTTTTTAATAAATAAATAGAAAAATATGGGTAGAAATAGAGAAGGAGAAAGGTTTGCCAAGTCAGCAGGGTATTTTCGTTTTTGTGATCACAAAATTTGGTATTCCCTTTATAAAGCCGAACTCGGTTGCAGCCTAGAACCATATTCTGTGAAATTTGAAGCCCTTTTGGGTTGGTTTTATTTATTTCATTTGTTAGAAGGCACGTTATATATATTATATTGAGATATCGATCCCCTTGCCAGTCCCCTGCTCTGTTCCATCTCCAACTTCACAGTTGGCTATTGTGATTGCTTTGAATTATTGAAGAAGTTGAAAATGATAGTAATTAGAGAGTTTGATCCAAGCATAGACTGTAAAGGTGTGGAAGATGTGGAGACAAGGTGCGAAGTCGGACCTAGCGGTAAACTTTGTCTTTTCACCGACCTTTTAGGTGACCCTATTTCCAGGGTCCGCAACTCCCCTGCTTTCCTCATGCTGGTTCGTATTCTTTAATTCTTTTATTTTCCTTTGCAATCCGCTTTTGTCCTCTTCCTCCACCATTATTCATTCCCATTGCGCTTGCGGTTTCAACAGGTGGCTGCCACGGCTGACCAGAATCACATACTTGGTATGATCAGAGGCTGCATCAAAACCGTTACATGCGGCAAAAAACTCCCCCGCTCTACTGCCTGCTCATCTAACTCCCTCCACCACGCCGATCACCTGATCCCTCTTTACACTAAACTCGCCTACATCTTAGGCCTACGTGTCTCTCCTGCTCACCGGTATTTATTTATATATTTATTTATTTTGAGTTTAATTATGAGTTGTGATGGGGGTTTAATACGACGGCGTTTCTCCAGGCGGATGGGAATTGGGTTGAAGCTGGTGAAGAAAATGGAGGATTGGTTCAGAGAGAATGGCGCGGAGTATTCGTACATGGCGACGGAAAAGGACAACTTGGCGTCTGTTAATTTGTTCACTAAAAAATGCGGTTACTCCAAGTTCCGTACGCCTGCCATCCTGGTCAACCCCGTTTTCGCCCACCGACTTCCCTTGTCCCGACGCGTCACCATCCTCCCACTCTCACGCGCCGACGCCGAGATTCTCTACCGACGCCGTTTCTCCACCATCGAGTTTTTCCCTCGCGACATCGACGCCATTCTCAACAACTCCCTCACTCTCGGCACTTTCCTCGCCGTCCCACGTGCCGCTTACACTCCCCACACGTGGCCCGGTTCCACCCGGTTTTTACTCGACCCGCCCGAGTCGTGGGCGGTTCTCAGCGTTTGGAATTGCAACGACGTGTTCAGGCTGCAAGTGCGTGGAGTGGGGCGCGTGAAGCGGAGTCTTGCGAGGACCACGCGCGTGTTGGACAGAGCGTTTCCTTGGCTGAGGCTGCCGTCGGTGCCGGAGCTGTTCCGGCCGTTCGGGATTCATTTAATGTATGGGCTGGGGGGAGATGGGCCGGAGGCGGGGAGGATGGTGAAGGCGCTGTGTGGGCACGCGCACAACCTGGCGAAGGAGAGTGGGTGTGGGGTGGTGGCGACGGAGGTGTCCGCCGGAGAGCGGGTGAGAGGAGCCATTCCGCATTGGAAAATGCTGTCGTGCGAGGAGGATCTATGGTGCATAAGGCGGTTGGGAGAGGATTTCAGTGATGGGTCAGTTGGTGACTGGACTAAATCATCACCTGGCGTCTCCATTTTTGTCGACCCTAGAGATTTCTAAATAAAATACCTCTGTTTACAGCTACATCACCCAGAATACTGGTTTAACTTTCTTTCTTTTATTTTCCAAAGAATAGAAGGTGGGAGATTTTGTGTGGAAAAGCAAAATGGGGGAAAGGGGAAGGAAAAGATTACAGATATGCCTTTTTTTGTAAACACCAGAATATCCCTAACCTTTTTAACTTTGTTTTGTTCCTCTCAATCATTGATTTTTTTTTTTTTTTTTTTTAATTTTGTTGCAAATGGTTGGGGGTGTAAAAAATAAATAAACAAAATCTAAATTATATTAATAATTAAAAGAGAAATGCTAACGGAAATGAATGGAGTTGTGAGGTCAAATGAATCAAAAGTAGAAAGCAAACGCTATCCAAAATTTTAATTGGAAAGGGGAGGGTAAAATTGTAAATTGGTTCCCCCAAGTGTCAAGAAATGAGAAAGTGGGGGCGGGACTCTTGTGATTGTTGGTTTAAACTTTGGAAAAAGAAGTTTGTGAAAGTGATGGAAGATTATGGGTGCGTGACATTTGGATTTTTCTTTTTCTTTTTTTAATTGGAAATTTCTGTACTTTCCATTATTTAAATTCGGCCAACTTGATTAAATTAAATATTTTAAATTAATCCAACTTTGCAACGATTAATTATAGTTAAGTTAAGGTGAAGGAGTTATGCCACTGAATATGATTCACTTAAAGTAAAGATGTGGTTAAGATCATAACAAAATTGATAGATATTGTGAAGAAAAGGGAGTAGCCACTTTCTCACAAGTGCATGTATTCTTCATTCTTCAGCCAACAACAACCCCCCACTTAAAAGATAATAATAATAATTAAAAACATTGAAAATGATATTTGCTAAAATCAATTCCATACAAGTTATTTCAATCAATATAACAAACTAGATAAGGTCTTTTTTTATTTTTATTTTATTCTATTTGTAAAATGTTACACATTCTACAAAATCTGTCTAAAATATAATTAAAATTAATCACTAATTAAAGTGGAAGAAAAAAATATATAAATTTGAGAGTATCTCTAGCTAATATTTTGTAATCAAGCTGAAAAGTTAAGAGGACATGAACATCAACTGCAACAAAGTTCTTAATACAACTCCCTCTTTCCAAATCAAATGATTTGTTTTTCTCAATTAAGAAAAAAAAAAAAAAGAAGTAAACATAGGAATCAATAATTGAAAAATAAAATGTACAATATTTTCTCCATTAAGAAAAAATCATAAAAAAAAGTTAAATGAAAGATTGTAAAAGAAACGAGGTAGCGGGATGACCGAATGGATCAGTGATTTCATTGCTTGTTGTTAGTAGACACCCTCTATGTAGGGCTTGTTATCCCCTCTAATTTATACTAAAAAAAAAAAAAAAAAAAGGCTAGATAGTGGGATGAAATCACTAAATTAATTGAAAATTTAATTACTTAAAAAAATGAGGTTTTTTTTTTTTTTTGGTAATTACGAAACAATTGGTTCGGTTCTGTAGGATCATGTAATGTTTTGTTTTCAAAATGATGAAATTATAGTGTCGTATAATATAAGTAGATTGGTTGTATAATAATTAATTAGACTTAGATTGTGATTAATATTCTTCTTTTACTAAAGTTCCAACTTTGGTTTCCGAATTAATTAAAATGCGTATATTATATATAAACATAATAAGTCAAGGTTTCTAAAATAGGAATTGTTAACAATTACTTAACCACAAATCATTTTTCTTTCCTAAAAACGTTTGCCGGAAACGCTTGAAAAAGTTCTCCACAAAAATTAATACTTAAATGTTTATACGTGCTACAAATATTTCACACTTATGATCGGAAGGAAGGATTAGTGACATAGTGATTTCATTGTTTAGGATTAATCTAATTTAACATCATCGTTATGCTTTTCAAATGAATTTATTTGATATTATTCTCATATTTTGAGTTTTTGATAACATATTCTAATCCGTGACGTTTTGATCATTAAGTACATTTATATTACTAAGTTTAGTAGTTTGATATTCCTTTTTGAATTTAGTTGGCATATAAGTATCATCTAATCCAATACTTTTAATTGTGATTAAAATACACTAATATTACACTTTCA
>JBBMEG010014485.1:0-29732 GCA_037832605.1 Cyclanthera cordifolia
AGAGATGGGAGGTTTCAAGTCCTATTAAAACTTGGATTATCTTGTAGTTCTTGGTAATTTCGTTATCAATATATTTCAGGTCTTATCAGCTTACTCCGAGAGGGACCATAAATTGACAATAAAAAAGAAAAAATATCAACCAATAAAACTTGTATAGAAACAAAAATAAACCTTGAACAATTTCCAGGATGATGGAATCACGTTCACTCCACATGATTAGAATATCTCCTGAATTGATCCAAGAGAAGTCCATCCAATATGAGAAGAGGTACAAAGAGATTAATTAAATTCATGTCTACATATAATGCTTAGGGCCAAACATTATCCATGAGGTGCGCGCCAAATCTGTGACTTTCTGGACCATATACAAATTTCGTTGATAATGTTTTGATAAGAAAACAACTTTCAATCGAAGAAAGGAAGGTAGAAAAGGAAGAAAAGATAATACACATACACCATCCCATTTGAGGCTCTAAGAAATTACAAAAAAAAAAACTCAAAGAAAATAGGTTTTTGTAATGATAGAAAATAACTCAACCCCAAACATAGGTTACAAGTGCATTTTTTTCCTTTGAATAACTGCAAGTGTACAAACTAAATTGGGCGCATCTCAATTATTCTCGCACGAAAGCTATATATCCTACCTCATTTGGTCGCTAAGACAATCCTAAGATATTAGGTTATGTTCTAAGTAGGTGGCCACCGTGCCGTGAATTCACTCTCTCAAAGCGCATTTCTAGTTACATAGTTCGTAACGACCACTACACGAGCTCGTAATGGTTCATAACATAAAACAAGGCAAAGGAATTAACTGGAAAATATCCCTCTTCATCGCAAGTATTATAAAAAGATTAATTTCAACTACAGCAATCTCTAAGCCAAGTGACAGAGACTCACAGACCCAGATTGAAATCAGCAAGCATGGAGAAATCATGAATTTCTAGCTTCTAAAAAACGGAAATCAACGTTTAAAAAGACCATTATGCGCATTGCTCAATGTTAATTATAGTACTAAAGTTGCGAAAAACAATACCTGAACAAAGGGCCTCTATAAACAGAAGGGCTCAAACTAGCAGGCGATTGGAGATAATAAGCATTGTAGATTCTGAAAGGAGAGCCGCCATGATGATCCTCAGAAACCCCGCAATCAAACTGCAAAAGCGAGGTAACTCCAGGCTTAGTCACACAAATTTTCATCAAAATTTCCCTCGGAAAAGCCCCTTCCCGTCCAAATCTGAGAGGACCAGACAGGGCAGAGATTGCGATTTCCTCGCCGGACTCCGATTTCCGCCGCAACACCACGTCTTGGGACTTGGGTGAGTCGTATTCCACCACGTAATCTCTAAAATCGCCACTTCGTTCATCGTTCTGCGCTTGAAGACGAAATGAAAAATCGGTCCAGAAGTCAGAAATGGAGAATCAAAAAGAGTTTTAATGGAGCAATCGAAGCAGCCAAATGAAAAAGAAAGGAGACCTGGAATCGAGTGGAAGAAAGCTCATGGGTTATCTCGGATTGCAAGATCTTGAGGAGGTCGAGTTCATGGAGGGCTTTGCGAGTCTTCCGAAATATTTGATTAGCTCTCGCCATTCTTCAACTGATCACCCACACCAACGTGCCACACTAGCCCTCCATTTTTTCCCATCGTCGAACTATTTTGGTCAAATATTCAAGATTTTACTTTTTTTCTTTTTCTTTTTTTTAATTATTATTATTTGTACATCTAAATTAAAAATCATTTTTGGACTTTTATCTATTTTTGTTTTTAAATTTTTTAAAAATTAAAATATAAAATGGTCTTCTAGTTTTTTTTTATATAAATTTTTTTAATTATTTTTTCTACAATTTTTAATTACTTTTGTGTGTCTTATTAATATTAAGTGCCAACTATAAATGAGGATTTTGCATAAGTAGGCTAAATAATTTAGAAATAGACAAAATCTAATGAAATTGCAATAGTGTTCATGACGTCTTTTAAATGTAATTGTGCATTTTGAACTATTCTAGATTTGCCCTTATTAATTATTATATTCGAATCTTGAACTGACTGAAGAAGAAGAAGGGTTGCTGATTTCAATCTAAAAAATTTCTCTCATCTTGTAATCTACGATTTTCAACGATTCCCGACCGAAAATCATTTTGTACCTGTGACAAACCACTTAAAATGTTTTTTTTTTTTTTTTAATTTTACATAAATTGATTTATGAATTCATAAGCTTTAGTCTGATTGGAAATTAAATGACTTAAATTTAAGGTGTTGAAGTAGTGAGGGTTATTTTTAGAATTCAAGGGAGTTTTGGGGCCTATAATCAAAATGAGGGGTCAAATTTTGACTTAATAGAAAGTCAAGGGGCTATTTTGCAAATAGCAAAATCTTGAGCCCTAGTTTTTTTCTCTCTCTTTCGATCTCTCCCTCCTTCTTCAACAGAAACATCGAGCGACCCCCTTCTCCTCACGTTTCTTCACTCGAAACACTTGTTGGAAAAAATCTTCTCTAATTACCGCAAGAATAAGCAAAAAATAACCGAGAAATTAAAAGGAATAACAAGAAAAGAAAACACAAGAATTTACGTGGAAAAACTCCTCAACCGGAGAAAAAATCACGGACAGAAAGAACTTCCACAATATGAAAAATTGTTACAATCATACAAACTTCTCTCCCCGACCCTAGTTACATAGACACTCTCTTCAAAGCTTACACTATCACATCTTTTGCATGCTCTCTCACCAGAGAATACAAGAGAAATTTCACTAGAGTTAGCACACCAAGCTTAAAGTGCTTATAACTGGGATGTTTTGAAACCAAAGCCACATACTCCTTTTATAGTGCTTGGAGCACACCATTTCCTTTTAGGTTTCCGATTCCTTGGACATTTTCAAATCCTAGGACCATTTCGAATTTTTTTAGCTTTCCAATGTGAGAATATCTTCTAATATTTTGCCAAAACTCAACAACACCCTTCCCCTTCGTGTTTCCCTTCGATTTCAATCGACACCCTTCTCCCTTGCGCGACTCTTCCATCATTTTCTTTCTCTCGCTCTCTCGCTCGAAGCTTTTCTTCTCTGTGTAGCTATCTTCTCAGTTCGACAATACAATCATCGTTGGCTCCTTTTTCGAGCCTAATCTGACGCCATCTACAACGCAGGAGGAGCTTCATCTTCTTTCCTCTTTTTCGAGTTCATATGTCATTCCTTGGAGGTGTTGACTTCGATTTTCTTTGCTTGGGTGGTTGCTAGGCTTTATGGGTTGCTGATCATTTGAAGCCGAGTTCGGGTTTAGTAAGCAAGCTCGTGTTCCTGTCATTTTGGCCGAGTTTAGGGCTGTTCAAGGTGAATTTTATTTTACTTTTAGGTCGATTCTTCTGTTTGTTGTTGAGTCGTTAATTGAGTTCGGCTAAGGTTTTCCTTTTTCAAGAAGTAGTCATTTTGCTTGAAATGGAAGCTAATGTTATGGTTGAACTGCTCGTTGAGAGTCGTGACCGTCTCGAGCTAAAATTTTGGGAACAAGTTTATTGAGTTAGTTCATGATTGTTATGTATATTTGTGAATTTTTATGTGTATGTTGTTATTGATTGTAGGTTTAGGGACTTAGCTAGAACAATCATTGTGGCTCAAGCCTCGTGCTAGTCGGTTCTATTGAACCAAGTGTAAGGACCCTAACCGAGTTTATTTTCCTTAAACAAACTTAGTAGTGTTGCCTTAGTTATGTTGTCTCCGTTATATGTTAAGTTGCATATTGTCCTTGTATATATAGTTGAATTATTAATACATGAATTAAAGCATGTCTTGTGTTATATGTGCTAGATAGATTCGAGAAACTGTTGCATGGTTATCTGGTTGTTAGTGAATTTATATCACGTGGTATGAATGTTGAAACATATTTCTAATTGATTTGTTACTGAGCTATAAAGGATGATATGCATGTTGTCTAGTTTGTGGGAGGATTGTATGATATGTTGATTGACATGTATGAAAATTCGTAAAATCCATGCCTTACCTAGTTGCTTAAAATGTCTTGAATAAATTGCATAAACGATGTTGTTTGGATAATACGTTTAGCTTGAGTTGTTTGCATACGTCATAGGATCTGTTGCATTGCTTGATGTGTTGTTGTGCATTTGAGTCACTTTTCTTAGTAGTGCGAGCATGTCGGCCAGACGGCCTAGGGTGGTTGTAGTAAACCATAGAGACTATTGCTACATGACACGTCAGAGAACGATACATTGAGGTAGTCGGACGCGGCAACATTCTCTGACGGATAGAGGTAGACAAAAGTAAGAGATCGTGCCTGCCAAGGGATATATTGCAACCATCCCGAGGGCGACACGTGATCATAGGGTCTGACCATAGGGTCTTTTAGACGTGTTGGGTAGCCGACCGCGGTTGGGGTTCCCACAATCCTTTATGATACCTAGGAGTCACTCGAGATACTATTGGGTTTACATTTAACTATAGCATAGTCAGAGCACCACAAATTGTAAGAGTTTCGGATTGACAAGCGGAAGCGTGATCCAAGCTTTAGCTAGAGTATCCGCTAATGCTTGGGTAGATACCGGCATCTACAGCTGGACGAGATGCTGACTTACTTAGTACCGTGGGGGAACCTGATAGAAGACTCCTAGGCAACTCCTTTAAATTCACCCAAGTATCGAGGTGTTCTACCTTACGAGATAGAGTCGCATAGAGGCTTTTTGGGTCTTATAGCATCGATTGGGGACCTGGTCGTCCTTACAGGTAACCTAGCTGAGTGATCTTGGATGCATTGGGTGCGATAGTGGGGATCAAGCCTTAGTCTGATATTCTTATCGCTTGGGTTGGATCGAGAACTTGCTAGGTAATGAGTCGCCAATTTTTCTTAGGCATAAGTGAGCACCGCGCTAGCAGGTTGGATCGCTCTCGGCTTGGCGCCGTGCGTGGTACTTGATGTGTTCAGGTTGACCCCAACATGTCGGAGGAACCCAGGATAGCCTGGGCAGCTCCAGTGGATAGCCCTTGCGTCTAGACGCTCTGGTGTATCCCCAGAAGAGGTCGGGTAGTGAATTTTGGAGTTTCATGACATCGCTAGTGAGACTTCTTGAGTACTGCCACGTGATATGGAACGCGTGGCACAAATGCTTGAGAGTCGGGATATGTTTTCGTTCATTTATGTGTGTTATTTATAGGCTTATGATTCATGTTTGGTGTATTCCTATATGCTGCGTACACCCCGTACATGGTTTCTTATTGAGTTCTCATAGACTCTCCCCTTCGTTTTATGTTGGTTATTGATTCAAAACCATAGTTGCAGGCACGCACCATGATGGATGCTCGGTAGTTGGAGGATAGATCTGGGTGGAACAAGTTCGTCGTGTCTTATTTATGATTGTTATATTTACAATGGAGTTGCATCTCTTTCTGCACGAACTATTGTAATAACTTAGTTTTAAACCGTTTTAGTTTTGAAACCGAGATCTCGAGATTTATATTTATGCTTAAAACTGTTAACTGTCTGAATAGGATAAATGTTTTGATTTGAACTTGCAGTGTCATTTTAAGTGCATTTCGAAATGTCCAGGTTTTGTTTACAAGTTTTGCAGGTAGGGATTTCCCAAATTTTGTGGGAAACTCTGCCAAAATTTTGTTTAAAATTTTCATGCATTAGTAACTTTCGTGCTATAACCTAATGGATATGGACCGGGTTGTTACAGTACCATTGATTTGCTAACGATTTTCAGCGGATATCGTGGTACTGTGGTTTAATCGTTCGACAAAGTTTCTTCTTTTTCTTTCTATTCGAAGTATTACGGTAGGGTTTGCTAAAGATATAAGTCTGTTCTTACGTTTTCAAAATTTTCAGTTCGAAATAATATGGTAGGGTTTGCTAATCAACAACGTTCAGTATGTATTTGACAAGAAAATTTTTAAGTAGTTTAATGGTATGAAATATGTGCTATATATTGAAAGTTTATGGCATTCTGGTATGTATGGACGAATGCATGCTTCTTTTTAAGAATGATTTGAAATATATTCGAATGTAGAAGATATACATATGATGTGAGTATTATTTTAGAATTTTCTTTGTGTAAAACTTTGTTAGAAACTGATATATATGGTTTGGAATAGATTAAAGTTTTGAAATAATGCAAGAAGTACTGTTAAAAAAAAAATCAAATGGAGTATTATAATGTATTATAATTAGTTTGAAATAATTATTGTGATCGGTCTAATATATTACAATTAATGTATTATAATTATTGTGCGAATAACTATTAGTACAATAGTATTATGAAAGTTTACTTATACAATGGTATTATGAAAGTTTCAACTAGTTAAGTTGTGTTATGAGTGGTTTGACATGAAAAAGGTGAAAAAATGCCAGAAAAAGAATAACAATTAGGAGAAGCCAAAGAACATTAGAGAATTATGTAAATTACTATATTAGAAAAATAAAGAATGAAGTAATCACAATTGGGGAGATATTATCATTATAGATAATTTTGACAAATACATCATAATACGATTATGTTTGTTGCGAGTGACAACAAGATGGACGAATTACAAAAGAATATATGCACAACAATGGTATTGTATGGATATTCGTTTGAAGTATGTATTACTGAAAAATAATATATTATACTGAACATTCGTTATTTTTCTAACATATTATATGATCTTATAGAGGATAATGATATGACCATTGTTACACCTGTATTACATGAAATTGAATGTACTGATGGACAAAAGGTCTACATAACACTTTATAATACAATAAAAGAAAACAATTTTTAAATATGAGTTAGGAGAAATTTTAATGTTTTACTTAATGTTGTAGGACGACCATAGAATATTCGATACATCTGTAGCAGATAAGGTCGAAGATGATGATAAGCAGAAGGTATATGTATTACTTTTTGCTTATTAAATAATAATGAAATTAATTTAAAGTACTACATATAATTATATTGTATTACATAATTATTAGGATGATGATAGAAGTATTGATGCCAACGTACCAGAAAAAATCGAAGATACTGTTAAGCGGAAGGTATGCATATTCATTTATAAAAATATATTATAAAAGTTTTCATAAAATGTATTGCATGTATTGTACATAAATTTATTGTATTATACTATGTTGTAGGATGATGATTTACTAATTGATACAAATGTAATAAATGAAGATAGAAATATGAATAAACATGTATTAAATATGATATTTTGTAAAAGTTTCATAGTATATATTTTTATTTAATACTAATTTGAATTTGATTCTAGGATGTTGTTGAGAAAGCAATGGTTGAAGAAATGGATGGAATTAATGATAACGTTTCAAATGAGGATAAGGTTATTTCAAAACATTTGTTACAAAATGTAAACATATTACATTTTATAACATAAAATAGTATAATGTAGGAAGACATGATGATATTGATGGAAAGGTTAAAAAGAATTGAAGACATTAAGAGTAGCTCCAAACTAGATAAAAAAAAATGAAGAAGAAGACCGATGAGGTTGTTATGCATTATGTGTGCATAATGTAATCTTATGTTAATTATATCAACATCGTAATAATGTATTCTAACTCAAAACGTTTCATAATGAAGATCATAAAAGGACAAGTGTTTGTAAAACTAGAAAGAGAAGAATGAGGATGTACAAGAACAATAAGTGGTTAAAGAGAAGCTACAAAGTTCTGCGATAAAGGTAAATGTAGAAAAACATATATGTATGACATACATATTGCAAAAATGAAAAAAAAAATGTAATATATCTATAATTTGTATATAATACTCATTATAATTTGTCTTATACAGACATCCACTACTTGGATTACGATAAGGTCTTAATCCAGAAAAAAAAAGTCTGAATTGAGAAGAAGGTAAAAAATACGAATGGTATGATGAGTATTATGTAAAAAATTAGTATTATGAAAAATAAATAAAACAATGCTATGTTTAGGGAATTAGGAAGAAGATTGATTATGATGAGTTCACCGAAGAGATTGGAAGAAAGAGTAAAATAGAGGTAAACACGAACAACATAAATAAATTAGTACGAAAATGGGTCCGTAAATTTTAATGTATTTTGAGTTTATATAAGTAATTGTGTTCATAGGGTTGACTCACAAAGTTTGACAAAGACAATGCTTGGATAGGGTGTTGTACTCGAAGTTGATAGAATATATACTTATAAGGTATTGATCACGTTGTATAGAATGCATAATATATTATAATACTATATTCAGATATTTTGTATTAATTATTTAGAATTGTATTGGTACGAAAGTATAGTAAATAAGTTGTATAGTATTACAAATGTATGTTTATACTTCATCATATATTGTCACACTGTATGCTAAACGTTTTACTACATTCTTTCTGATACAAGAACATCTTTTGTTGATAAATTGTGATAAATGGTTCGCAACTCAGAAATTAAATATATCCAGTACATTTGAGTCCTTAAACAAATCAAAACTACTTTGAGTGACAAATACATACAAAAGTTTAGAAAGAGTTTCATAGGACCTGTTATAGAATTAGACATTAATAAGTTCCACACTTATGTATCATCTCATTTGTTGACAACGTAAACCTGTCATGAATGGAGTAAGGTTCAATTTTGAAGGAGTGATAAGAGAGTTTACGATAAGAGATTTTAAGATGATCTCAGGTCTAAACTGCAAGGAGTATCTAAACATAGACAAACGAAAGTTAATTCGAAAAAGTTCAAGAATAAGTATTTTCCAAATCTGAAGGAACTGCGAAGGAATGACTTAGCATACTTATTTAAAAACGGGAAAGATGTGAAGGATAATGATATATTGAAGTTGGTAAAATTATATTGTATCGAATGTTTCATAAACGGGATGCATGGACATAAGAAGGTAAAGAATGATCATCTTTTGTTATTGGACGGTAAGAAACAATTGGAGGAATACCCTTATAGTAGGGAATCTTACGAGCTTACAATAACATACCTAAAAAATTCGATCTTTAACCCTGAATCAACAAGTGCTTGATTAGGTGATTTTCCGTATGCATTACTTACATGGGCATATGAGTGCATACATCTACTATTAAAGAAAGGAAATAATTATGCACAAAGAAAGGATAGTGGAAAACCACTAATGCTAAATTGACATTCCGATTCCCAACCAAAATGGTTTGAATTTGGCGGTTCGAGTATTCGAAAACAAAAAAGGATAATGTGTAACAAATATTTTGTTCATAATTATGATTAAAAATGATTATGTAATTGATTTACTTATCATTTATAAAATAGTTTGCTTTCAAAACATTGAAGGACGAAATTGTTGAAGAAGTAACTGGAGATATTGAGAATACATTGGCAAGTTGTTTTTTATTCAGTAACATTGTATTATAAATTTTGATATGTAATACATGAATTCTAAAATTGAAATTTTTGTAGAATAATTTGTATTATGTAATATGATTTTATAGTTTGTAGCTGACGAAGGTGTTGTGGTTGAACGAATTGATTTGTTTACTGACATGCTTGTATTACAGAAGTTGATGTGATTGAATGTACAAAGTTACGTAGTGACAATGATTATATTACGAAAATCGATAATGCATTATTGGATAGAGAAGTTGAAGGATGTTGTATACATAATACAGATTTAAGAGGTGGAGATGATAATGCATTTGAGGAAATCAAAGTTGAACATAATATAGAGAAGGACGAAATTGTTGCCCCAAGCTTGAAGGAAATGAATGATTGCTTTAATGATTTCCAAATTTATGTGAAGACACCTTTTGATTATGTATTTAAGGGGATACGTACACATGTTGGGTGAAAAGATTGACAAGCTTCAACAAGAGATGAAGAAAGTTAAGGAAAATAAAAACACCTAGGACATTGATCGAGATGATCCTGATGGCGGACCTAATCATGGAAATGATGAAGAAGATGGACCGAACAATAGAGATATTGAGGATATAATTGGTCGTATTGATGTTATAGTTGTGGAGTCAGAAAAGGTAAATAAAATGATATTATACAATACTGTTGTAATATTTATGAATAAATTGTAATTATTAAATTTTTTTGCAGGGAAGTGAATAAGTGGAGGAGAGTTAGAAGAATAATGCACAACACCTAAATATATTTATATATGTATATTCAATATTAACTAGTTGATTATAATACATAGGTGATATATAGGTGGTGGAGACGAAGAAAAAAAATATTGGCATAGGAATATACATTGACGCTATAGGTATTTTATATTTGAGTATTTTACAATACATTATTATGGTTACATATGTATTATAATCATAATACATAAAATATTAGTATGATAATATGATATAATACTTTGCTCTTTATTCAACATGAAAGCTTCTTGGAAAATGAATATTTTCAGATGAATACAAGAAGAATGAACGTCATAAGCGTAAGATCAAAATGTCGTCAACTATATTAAAATTCTCATATACATCAAAATTTGGATATGCAGAGGATAAGAAGAAAGAGAACGAGAAGGAAGAGTCAAAAGAAGCTGTTCTATTCGATCCACCAAGTTTCAAGTTGTTGTCTCAATTAACCAAATCTTAATTTTTTTAAAAACACCTTTTGTCTATTGATTTTGTTAGTTTTTATTTTCATTCAAATGCTTACTTTGTTGAAGACCTTGCTTTTATTATATGTTGGATTATTTTTTTCGTGCATTCTTATGAAATAAACTAGTTATTTATCATACTTTGTTTATGTTGATTTATGTATTTGGTCAGATATCAAGATTCATATTAATGTATAACTAAGATTAGTTTCAATATTACTTAATGATTTCCATTATTTGCAATAAGTATATTGTACTACGTTAATAACATAGATTAATTTTAAAACTACCTAATGAGTCCCATTATTTGAAATGAACTACTAATTAAGATTAATTTGAAAACTACTTAATGTTACAAGATCTATTATTTGCCCGAGGAATCCTGTAATTAGCTTGCAATTATAACGATATTATTAATTATCATCTATGCTCACGTAAAATTTGTAACACACGTAAGTAATATAATAATACGTATTATATGAAAAGGTTTGGATTATCAAAATTTGTGATAATAAGTAATATAGCTGTCACCAATGAAGTATTATTGAAAGTATCTGCTATTGAGTAAGAAATAATGATTTTCTAACAACAGAAATCTATATTAAATCTGAAAAGATGTTACTATGAAATAAGGTTCCTACATGATCGTTTATTATGACCAGTACGGCCACATCGACCACATTTCACACCTGATTTTTTTTATTTTCACGAGAAGACTTCCAACGAGATTTCTTAAGTCTTCCTACAGAACGTTTGGTGATGAGCTACAAAACTCGTGTATCTCTAATATTTGGTGGTACGTGCCAATTACTTTGGTTCCCTACTGAGAATATCAAATGAGTATAAATTCCTCATAGTTTTATTGAGATATTAATGAGAAATATAAATGGTTGCATTGACGACAAGGAATGCCCAATATAGCATAATACATGTGCAACTTTTTGTAACAAATTAACTTGAATGTTGGTCTATACTATACAACACCTGATATTGGTTTTGGTTGATTGTGTATACCTCTATAAACAAAATTTTATAAAAAATGAATTATAATTTAATAATCGTAATAAAATATAATACAATGTGATACTTGCATGCAATGTCCTAAGCCAACTCGTCTATATTTACCTCTTTAAGACAAGAGATGGTTGCATTCTCTCTCAATAATAAAGCCTTTGACCTTTGTATTCGTTTGCCTAATCTTGTTCAGTTCCATCTAAGTTCGGTTTTGTCTGAATCTTCAAGGAAGAAGAAAAAGCGGTTCACCAGCCACCTTCTTCTCTTTCATCTCCTAAAGGCCGAGGACGAAGAGATTTTCTTCTTTCATATGAACTCCTCGCTTTAGTTCGTTCTTTTTCTTCTTTGGGCTTGATCAATGGAGATAGCATTGCGAAATTACATTAATAAAACAACAATGAATTGAGCCTTTACGGGAAGAGATCGCCTTGCAAACGTCACTTCCTATGATATGCCAACAGGTTTGAAAGAAGCTTTCTGGGAAGCCATTGGGACTAGGGGACATCCTTCTCGAAGACCGTGCTTTTTAATGGAATCAGTGAAGCAAGAGAGCCCGGAAGCCCCTCCTTACCTGAGACAGGTGTTTATTCCCCATGACATGAGAGTGACTGACTCACACGAGAATGCAACTAACACGTAGAAAGCCTGGAGAAGGAGGCACCCCTAAACATCTTAATCCCTCAACCGGTATATAAGCACGCCCCTAAATCGGAGAGAAGCGTAACGTAAGTAAAGAAGTGAAAGAGTGAAACGAGCTTTACACCTTTCTTCCAGCTTCTTTCGCTTTGCCTATTTCCCAGATTTACCTTGGGAAATATCATGAGTAAGGAAGCTAACGCCCGCTCCCGCGACATGCTCCTGAGATTTACGAATTTGCAGGGGTGCAACGCAGTCAACTCCATTTGTTCGAACAACTTCCATTGAGTCTTTGTCTGCTTTTTTTTTTTTTTTTTAAGTTGCGACTCGCAACATTTTGTGAAGTTGTTTCTTATATGATATGCATTGACTCTACGAATATTAAACCAATTTTGAGCAAACATCCTTATTGCCTCAAACATTAATATAATAGGTAACTCTCTTGCTTTTCTCATAGCACTATTGTAACTCTCACAAGGATTCAATGTCATTAATTCTCATCATGATCAAGGATAATAAGCTCTCAACCATTTTTCATATCATATTTTATAGCGTTCTTCACATATTCTTGGACAACCACTCTCTAAATGACCCATGTACTTCTCAAATTTAATATGATTAAAGGCTTTGACGGCTTTAAAAAATGTATCAGAATTGAATTTAGAATGATGCTTCTTCAACATATTTTTCTTAATATGCCAAGTGCATAGACCATGAAATACTTCCGGCCAAACTTGTGAAATAGTAGTTTCTATAGATTTGTTTGTATCTGATATAACAACAAGGTTTTGTCAGTTTTCAAATACCTTTTCTAAGTTGGTAATAAACCATTTCAAAGAATTATCATTCTCTCAATCAATTGCAGCAGCAACAAATGGTAGAATGTGATTATTTCCATCACTTGTTACACTACAGTTAACAAAATTCCACCGTACTTGTACTTCATGAATGTATCATCAATACTTAATACAGGTTGGCAATAGCTCTAGTGATTTATTGATGCAATAGTGCTTGAAAATAATATAAAAATTTCCCATCAGGTGTTTAGAGTTGGCAATAACCCTTAAATTTCCCATCAGGTGCGTATTCAAGTTGCATTATAGAACCTGAAAGGGTAGTATATAATGTTATACAATATTCGAATGACTAAAATAAGCACTATAGTTGTAAAATAAATATAATACCTGGGTTTTTCTTGTGGAGCATCTGTGCATATTGAGGTAGCTTTGCATAAGATCCTTTGGGACTACCGTAGAACTTATGTTTTATATATTGCCTCGCTCGGTAAGCCTTGTGGTAGCTAATATTGAGACCGTGGTAGGTAAGTACATAATTGACAACACTCTTAGATTTTTCGTACTCATTACCCATTGAAGCGTCTTTATTAATAATTACTTCCTTAACAAGAGATGATGAAGCCTATCTTTGAGAGTTCATAACTATGTCAAACGAGCATGAATGATGATTGACAACTTTTGTTATAATCCATGTTTCACTTGTTTCACAACCTTTGCGACTTGCTTTTATTGTCAATTCACAATTGCAGTCAATGCATGCTCTACAACTAGGTATTTCTTACATTATTTTTTTTTATAAAACCGACAGTTAACACATAGAGCAATAGTTTTTAGAGCCATTTGAACGATATATTTACTCATGAATATATCATTCTCACAGAAATTAAATCGTATAAGCAACTTGCCAACATCTAATGTAGCATAATGTAGCATGAAATCTACGTTTGTTATCTTCCACATTGTCAAATAATGATTGAGTGATGTTGACTATTCATATTAAAGAAACTCCTAGTATAGGGATACAAAATTTTTAAATTCAAAAATCATTTTTTAATATTCAAAAGAGAATAATAAATTTGCAATTATTACGAGATTTGGATAATTGTACAAATATGTTTCATAATATAATGTGAATATCCAGCGTAAATCCTCATTGTAAATTTGGTCCATATGGTTGCCATATATTTTGAATTGAGTTCTTATAGTTTTAAAAATTAAAATTTAGTTCTTATGATGAGAGAAACCTATAATTTACTCCTTATGAATGGAAGAAAACTAGAATTTAGTCCACATAATTTGATTTTTTTTTAAAAAAAGTCTAGTTTGATAACCATTTTATTTTTTATTTTTTATTTTTGAAATTTAAACTTGTGTATTTACTCAAACCCCCTACATATGATTTAATATTCTCTTAAAAAAAAGTAAGTGAATCTTAATTCTCTTAAGAAAGTAGATGAATTCTAACCAAATTCAATAATATTTTGAAACTATTTTTTTAGCTTCCAAATTTTGATTTGTTTATAAAAATACAAGTAAAATGTAGATATCAAAACAATCAATATTGTGCTGAACTACTAGTTGTAGGTTTAAATTTCAAAACCCAAAACCTAAAAGTCAAATAGGTTATCCAATAAAATCTTAGTGTTCATAATTGTTAGTGAATAAAATATGTAGAAATTGGTTATTTATATCTTAATGATGAGAGTGTGAAATAAGTAATTGATTAGACAAAAAAAAAAAAAAACACACACACACACACACATTAATTTGTATGTCAACATGAACTATTTTTTAGGTTTTATCAAGCTATATAGGGATTAAATTCTATTTTATCAAATCATGATAATTAAATTTTAGCTTTCTTCAAATTATACGAACTAAATTCTAGATTTTTAAATTGTAGGGATAGAACTCTAAATTTCTTTAAATCACAGGGATCAAATTTATAAGGTTAAATTATAATTTTGGTCCCTATGGTCGTTTGATGAAAGTTAGAGTTTAGTTCTCATGGTTTAAAAATCTAGACTTTAGTCCTCTTAGTTTGGAGAAAGATAAAATTTAGTCCTTATAGTTTTGAGAAATATAGAATTTAGTCCCTATGATTTGAAAAAAAAAAAGAATTTAGTCCATACGATTTAATAAAACCTAAAAAATAGTCTGTATTATTCGTAAATTGCAAGAAAATTAAGTTACGTAGTTGTAACTTTTTATGTATAAATGATGTTTTTGTAATCCAATTAATTACTTATCTCACACTTTCATCATTAAACACATAAATAACTAACATTACGAACTTTATTCATCAACAATTATAAATGACATAAACTATATTTTAGATTTTATCAAATCTTAAGTACCAAATTCAAATTTTTCAAATTATAGAGACAAAATAGTAGAATTTTTCAAATCATAGAGACTAAAGTTTAGATTTTTAAATCATAGAGATAAAACTGTAACTTTTTTCAAACATATAGATCATTTATAATTTACCCAATTTATAATTACCCTAAAATTAACTTCAAACTTATTATAAGATCCAATTTTAAGTTTCTTTTTCTTTTTTTTTTCTTTTTTTTTTAAGTACATTAATTCATCTTATAAGTTAAGAGATCAAAAAGAAAAAGAATATGTACACATGGGAGATTAGGACTATATTATTTGGCTAAGAAACGGACTAGAATAGATTTGTTGGATATTCAAACTAATTATTATTATTATTATTATTTTTTGGAAGAATTCGAACTTATTCGAAAGATGTCTATTCGGAATAAAAAAAAAAAAAAGAAAGAAAGAAGTTTAGCTAACATTAATATCTTAGGTACATTGAATGTAACTAAACTTGTTCATTTGACTAAGTTAGGATGTGAATTGGAAGGCAAAAGACAAGATAAATCAATTTTGGATATAAAAAATCAGACCATAATTTTAATTTTAATGGATTGAATTACAAAAGTTTTTATCAGATCCTATCATTTTTTTATCGGACATAAAAATCTAGAGTACTTATAACAAATTTGGATATAAAATATCATATATGAATTACAACTTTAGATATAAAAAATATAGAATAAAAGCCAATGAAAGAATGAGAGTTCATTTGAATTACAAATTTGGATATAAAAAAAGAGATTTCATTTTTACCGATTTTAATTTCATTTTTATTGGAAGCCAATAAAAATCTAGACTTATAACTTAATTCAAATAAATAAATTTAACTTGCTTTCCTATGAACGTGATCATGCACAATGTAAGAATTGTTAACAAAGTTTAATCTCTATGAAAAACAAAATTTCGATCATTAGTCATAACCAAAATAAAGAACCTGGGGGTAAGCTAGACCCAATACCTATGCATCACTTCTGATTCGAAATTGTACGACAGACATTGAGAAGTAGTCACACCAATTACCATAGTTTCAATTCAACTCAATAAATTAGTTATTATCCAAGCGAAAATTTCCTGAAATGAATAATGACAAGAGAAAAATACACGTGCAAACATTAAAACATAAAGAGGACAAGAAACCTAGAAAAAGAAGGCTTGCCGACTCATGGTTAAACACATGGTATAGAAATATAAAGAGATCCATGTCTCAGAAAAAAAAAAGAAAGAAATATGAAGAGAAAAAAGAGAGCCGAAATTTATTAAATCAATCATATTATTAAAAAAAAATCAATCACATCACTTTCAACCTATTTTTGATGCGTTATCTTTTGTGAACCCTAAAAAGAACAAAACTTTCTGTTTTTTCATTTGGGTGGAATTAATAATATTCCCATTTTCGTTAGTGACTATTTCTTTGGATTTTTATAGGTTATTAAAAATGAGATTTTATAATCATTTTTAAATATTTTATATAAATAAATTATTATTATAATTAAAAAAAAAATCAAAATAACCTATCATTTCTAATCATTCAAAATAATCACTCTATTATTATTCATCCAAACATCCCATCTGTTACATTACATTCATTTAAAGAAGTTTTTTTTAATGGTTCAAGTACAATATTAGAAAGGAGATTCCAACATGTAATTTTGTAATTACTAGGTTAAACAATATACAATATAGTTGTGTTATTGAATTCTTTAATTCAATCAATGATCTCTTTAGAATTATTCAATTTATATATACAATATAGTTATAGTTTTCCCTTTAATAATAAATTAGTCCGAGATAGTATATTCGCTATCCTTGTGCATTGTTATATCGGGGACCTTTTAAAGTACCAACTACTACTGGTTTTCATTTTTTTGTACGTTAGTAGATGATTGCTCACGTTACACATATGTTTATATGTTAAGGAACAAGTCTGATGTTTTATTTATCATTCCACGATTTTTTAAGATGGTTCAAACTCAATTTTCAAAGGTTATTAAGGTGTTTAGATCAGATAATGCTCATGAATTCTAATCCAATGATTTTTTTGCAACCACTGGCATTGAACATCAATTTTCATGTGTTGAGAAACCTTCAACGGAATTCAGTAGTAGAACACAAGCATCAACATCTCCTTAATGTGGTAAGGACTCTTTATTCAGCCCAAGGTGCCTATTCAACTATGAGGAGAATGTATTTTAATGACTGTTTTCTTAGTCAATCTTGTTCCAATGTCGTTGCTATCCAATCAAACACCTTATTACATATTGAGACAATAAGTACCAGATTATAGCATGCTTCGAATAATTGGGTTGTTTCTGTTATGTGTCTACTTTACAAGCTCATCGTTCCAAATTTGATCCAAGAGCAACAACCTGTGTATTTATCAGATATCCACCATGTATGAAGGGATATAAATACTGGATTTAGCCACTCAAAAGATATTTGTATACAGGGATGTAAAAATTTTTTAAGATCATTTTCCTTATCATAACAAGAAATACAAATGTGACTAAGAAGACATCTTTCCTCAAATAGTTATGCCTCAACCAATCTTCAGTTTCTCTAACGCTTGTGATAGTTTTCATGATGAATTGTTTGAAAAGTCCCAATAGTTGCACAACAGGGAGAGACATTGAATGAATCCTCTATGCAAGATGAACCGATGCATCTCATTGATAATACATAGAGAACACTAGAAAATGTTGAAAATACTCCATCAGCCGTGAATGTGGAACTAGAACAGCCTCTCACTTATGATATTGAGGCAAGTAATGCTGGAATTTCGTGTTCTCCAGCAGATTTAGACCAAAACTCTTCTATACTACCAACTGAACAAATTCATGTTCCTTCGGTATTGTGGACAGGGAAACCTCTACTACACAAAATCAAATGCCTTTGAGAAGGTCTACCCGCGTTCATACTACACCAAGCTACCTTCAAGCATATCATTGCAATATGCTTCACCACATGGCTCCACCTAAGGCTATTTCAGCTCATTACCTAATTCAAAATTATTTGTCATATCAAAATCTGTTAACCCCTTGCTACAAATACATATTTCAAGTTGCAAATACTTTTGAACCATCCTTTTATCATCAAGCTGTCAAAATTCCGGTGCAAAGCTATGGATAAGAAAATTATACCCATGAAACGTACGAATACATGGTCTTTGGTTCCTTTACTCGATGATAAACATGCCATTAGCTGCAAATGGGTATATAGGGTCATGTACAATTACGATGGCACTATCAAAAGATATAAAGTACGACTCGTTGCTAAAGGCTACAACCAACAGAATGGAGTAGATTACATGGATACATTTTCTCCTGTTGCAAAGGTTGTGACAGTCAAGCTTCTACTCACTCTATCAGCATATCCTTTAATTGAAAATTTTCATAAATGGACATTAAGAATGTTTTCCTTAATGGAGATATGTTTGGAGAAGTGTATATGCAACTTCCCATGGGTTATTATGATTCATCCAAATCCACGACTAATAACCCCATAGTGTGCAAGCTTAACAAGTCTATTTACGGCCTAAAACAAGCATCAAGATAGTGGTTTCAAAAGTTCACCGATGTTTTAAGTCCAATGGCTTTATGCAATCTAAAGCCGATTACTCCCTATTTACAAAAGCGAAAGACAATACTTTTGTAGCACTATTGGTTTATATGGATGATATCTTCTTGTTGGACCTTCCTTGGAAACTATTGCTGATGTAAAAAGTATTTTAAAAGTAGCATTCATTTTTAAAGATCTTGGATTAGCTAGGTACTTCCTAGGCCTTGAATTACTTCGTTTAAAACAAGATATTTTGGTGTCTCAAAGAAATTATTGTCTTCAGATACTTAAAGGAACATGAAATTTTGGCTTCAGAACCAGTATTTCAGCTTATGCAACCTCATTCAAAACTTACTATTACACTAGGCTATTATCCAAGGAAGAAACTCATTCATATAGGAGATTGATCGGCCAATTACTATACTTACATATATCAAGACCTGATATATGTTTTGCATAACAAAATTGAGCCAATTTGCTGCAACTCCTCGAACAGAACATCTACATGCTGCTACTTACTAAGATACTTGAATAACACTCTCATACCGGGAATCTTGCTTCGACCTGCTTTAAACTTCCAAGTTAAAGTATTCGTGTGGACTCAGATTGGGGTTCTTGCCCGGCCACCCAAAAATTAGTAACAGGCTTCTGCATATTTATAGGATGATTCACTACTCTCATGGAAGACGAAAAAGTAAGCTATTATATCTCGATATTTAGCAGAAGTCAAATATCGAGAGCAAACAACTCTCTCAAGTGAATTAACTTGGCTATACTATCTCTTCTCCGATTTAAAAGTCAATGTATCAGCTTCTGCTTTTGTCTATTGTGACAATCTTGCTGTTATATATATCCATTGCCACTAATTCTATGTTCCATGAGAGAACTAAACACATAGAAGTTGATTGTCATTTCATCAGAGAAAAGATTGAAAAGGGTGTCCTGAAGTTGTTCCCCATTCAGACTAAGTCTCAACTTACTGATATGTTTACAAAGGCCTTTATAACTGCTTATATCCAATCATTCATGTTCAAGATGGGATCTTTAATGTATTAAAGATCCATCTTGAGGGGGAAATATCAAACATATGTTGTTAAACTGATAATTTGTTGACTAATGAAGTTAGTCGGTTAGTAATAGCTGATTAGTAAAGCAAATTCTGTTAGTTGTTAGGTGGTTTATTAACCATCTCAACTTATACTATATAACTAGAAGTTAATAAGAAGTTTAGTATGTCTTTGAGATTCAATTAACAATTTTTACTTGAATATAGTTTTTCAAAAAATTGACAATTTTTTTATTCAGTCGATTATTTAACGCACATTATCAATAATTATATCATTTTATACATTATATAATTAATTACAAAGATTTAATTTGATTGCTAACTATACAAACTGTTTCTTAAATTTTATGGAAACGTAAAGATTAACTTTTATTTCAACTATTTTAACCAAACATAATTAAACTTACGTTGCTTGGATTCTCTCTTCAAGTTCTCTCAGTTTTATGAAATAGTTGAATCTACCTTCTAATATGAGCAACAAAAGCCTCCAACTCTCCGCGAGACTCGCCGCCATCTTCAGCTGACCGTCGAACAGCTTCTCCTAGCCTCTCTGCAGTCCTTCTTATCGTCGCCCCTTCCTCTGACCCCATCAACCTCCTTATCGCCTCTTCCACCCTTGTTGCCGCCACTACCTCCCTTGAGCCCTGACACCATTCTCTCACTACCACGCCAACCCGGAGCACGGCTGTCATAAGCACCGTGTTCCTGGGCTGGTCGGAATGCATGGGCCACGCGGCAACGGGCACCCCTGCAGTGATGCTCTCTATGCAAGAGTTCCATCCGCAATGCGTCATGAACCCCCCGGTTGCGCGATGGTTAAGTATCTTTAGTTGTGGTGCCCATTCTCTTATTACCAACCCTCTCTTGCCTATCATTTTCTCATACTCTTTTGGAAGCTCCATTTTTCGAATGTTGTTGCCGCTGAAGACGTCGCCTGTGTCGGCATCTCGGAGGACCCAGATGAACTTTTGGCGGCTTCTTGCTAACCCAATTGCTATTTCTTTGATTTGTTCGTCTTCCATGGCTGTAGTCGTTCCGAATGAGACGTATATCACCGATCTTGGTTCTTGTTGGTCTAGCCACGCTAGACAACTGTGGCTGGACGTTGACTTTTGCCCATTTTCAATTAGTCGACACAAAATTCATTACTCAATAAAATTGTAAATTACCAAAAATAATGAAAGTAAAAAACAAAAAAATTATACGTTATGTGATTAGAGTTATATTCTTGATCAATAATTTAAAATAATAACAAACCATGCACATTCATACTTCATAAATTTCATTAAAAAATGAAACAGAAAACTAGTATCGACTCGATCAATAGTTCGAGTTCTCGTAATGTTTTCTATGTAGGATTTGTTGTCTCCTTCTAATATAATTATAATTGAAAGATTATAGGTTAAATCATACCTCTACTCACAACGATTTCAAACTTTTGTATAAATGTCAACTGCAATTTTTTTTTCTTTTTCAAAAATGGTAATCTGATAAATATACCTCAAAAGTCATCGCTTTTTAGTCACATATTTGTCTTATTATTTAGAAGTGACCTTATAACGTGACAATGCTGGTAAATATATTTAAATAGACAATGCTATTTTTTTTAAAAGATGACTGTGCTGCCGCTTAGTATAAAAAATAACATGATCTTAAAATAAGCTTTGGAGTTATTAGAAAAGTAAGTTAAACTTCATTGTTTAAAGTAGTCTTGCTTACTCACTGAGCTTATCCAATGTATATGACTTAAATATATACTTAAATTATTAAAAAACCTAAATAATTAAAACTATACGTCATCATTTTATTAAAAAATAAAATAAAATTGAGATCTAAAATAAATTATTTTTAACGCTTAAAGAATTAGAATAAATATTATTATTAATGTTTAACTGGCATTAATATTGTATTAACGTCCACAAAATCTATAATCTATATAATTTGAATGTATTCAAAAATGGAAAAAAATTGTTATTCATAATTGGTGCCATGAAAAATCCCTAATAACTATTTGATTTGTATTATTTTTGAAAGTTAAACCTAAAAGTATTATTTTCATCTAAAAACGTTCCATTGTTTTGCAATCTTTTTATTTTATTTTTTATATACAAATATATTCTTAAAAACTAAGTCGTTGAAAATTAAAATATACTTTCCAAAAGGGAATTTAACTGGGTGATTGGATCTAGGGGAGAGAGCCAGGGGAGAGGAAATGGGAAGAACCCTGTAATTTGTTTTCAATAATCATAACCTTCCCAGACTCTTTTTCAACATTTTCTCAATTTCTCTTCAACATCCCATCAAATCTCAAATCAAAATTTATATCAAATTTAATCTAAAATAAACACATTCTCTCATAAAATACAAATCACAATCAAACTTTATAATAATTTAATCTAAAATAAACATCTCCCCTCTTAAAACAAAAATCCCAATAAATTTTTTTACAACCTCCCGCTCTATAACACCAATTCCCAAACAAATACTTCATATATCACATTTACTCAATTTCCTCTCCTCTCCTCTAATCAACTCCAAAATCCAATCATCCCTATAGAAGCTTTTTATGTGTCTGTTAAAATTATAGAACTTTCTTTTCAATAATTTATATTAGGGGCGAAAGAAAAAATAAAAAAATCGAGAAAATCGAATCGAATCAAACCGATCCATTGAAAAAATCTTCGATCATTCGGTTTGATATTTTAGAAAACTGAAACATATCGGTTCGGTTTCGATTCTTGATGACGAAAGAAACAATAAAAAACTGAACCGAATAAAATATATAAATAATAAGGAAAAAATGTTGGCATTTAAATTTGATGAATAACCATTTAAATGTGAGATATGAAGTAAAATTATTGTAAATATTGTGATACTTATGAAGTTTTTTTTTTTTTTTTTTGTCAGTAAAATGAAAGTTTTTAGAATAAAAATTAAAATCAAATTGAGAATGTAACAAAAAAAAATTGAAAAATAAACCAAAATTTTTTATTGAAATCAAAACCGAAAATCAACCGAAGCAAATAAAAACCGAACCAATCGTTTGGTTCTTTATTGGACTTCGGTTCGGACCTAATTATTAAAAAATTGAAAATATTAGACAAAAATCAAACTCAAATCACCCTTAAATATTTATGTATTACATTTTTTCTTCCTATTTGTTTTTTTTTCTCTTTTGGAATTTACCCTATGTTGCTAGTTTTGAGTTGTTATTATAATTATAGCATTAAAAAAAAAAAAAAAAATCATTTATAGCACATTTGTTAGTAATTTTTTTGAAATTTTCTTTCCTACCCCTCTAAGTGAAGGTGGTTCGTTCAAAAACAAAAACAAAATCAATTGCGACCTTCTGTACATCAATTTTGTTTTTCATTTGTTCTTCAACTTGCATTCTTCATCTTGGTTCTTTTCCTTCAACTTGTATTGATCGTTCGATTCGTTCTTCCCCGAGTCTAATACGAAGGTAGTGGACAACGACAACTAGCTCTCCATTTTTTTCGACAAAAAAAGATCTTAGAACCCATATTTTTCTTTCTAGATCTACGAAGTTAGAGATTTTCGTTCGCAAAATCGAGACCAGATCTATGCTCACGAAGAGATGAACTTTCCAACGATATAAACACTAGTCGTTTTTCGTTGTTAGTCGCCACACGCTACCACTGACACCACCAAACTCCATACACTGATTATAATTGAAATCTATCACAAAATTGATTGAAGGCTGGCTATCAACTGACCTAGTGATTGAAACTATCAATTGAAATACTGATTGAAGACTATTAGCAAACTGATTGACTATCAACACACTAATAGAAATGAGGGTAATAGACTAGGCAAAAATGATAGAAATGAGATTGATAAAAGTTAGGGCATTTTAGTATTTTTAGATATCACTTTTGTGCTAAACATGTAGTTATTTAAAAAAAATGTGTTATTGATGCTATTAGCAAAATCTTTTTTTTTTCTTTTTCTTTTTTTACCCTTATCTCTTCTTCTTCCTTATTCTTTCCCTTTTTTTTTTCTCTTCGTTTTTTCAATTTTTTTTTTTCTTTTCTTCCCTCAATTTCTCTGTTTCTCTCTTCACTTTCAAAGTGGTCTCATTCTCTCGATTGCTTTATCAAAGTTTGTCTATTTCTTTTTCTTTTTCATTATTTTTCTTATTTTTTACGTTTTTGGACAATTGGTTTTTTTTTTTTGAAAAAATAATCTTGAAATTATTTTTTTTTCTTTTCAGATCTACGGAGTTAGAGATCTCCGTTCCCAAAATCGAGAGTAGATCTGTGCTCACGGAAAAGAGAGCTTATTGAAACCTGATGTACATTATTTCGATTGAAATCTATTAGTGAACTAATTGAAAGCTATCATCAAACTTATTGAATACTATCAACTGAGCTAGTGATTAAAGTCTATCAGTTGAGTTATTTGATTGAATATTACTATTCATAAATATCGACTGAAACGATCATCAAACTGATTGAAGTATCATTTAAATTGATTGAGGACTATCAATGAAATCATAGAAATAAGGGTGATAGACTAAAGAAAAAAATGATAGAAATAAGATTGATTAATACAAGGGACGTTTTTAGTCTTTTTACCTAGACGAGACCACAAATCCTACAATACTAATATGCGAACAACATATCGAACTTCAAGATCAAACTCATGACTTGTTAATTCATACCAACATGCGACCATTTGGTATGCACATGGATTATTGAATTATTAAGAATTAAATGTAAGTTAAAATACTATTAAAATCATTATTAAAAAAAAAAGAAGCTTAATTTGTAGTTAGGTACCTTCAAGGATGGGGAGCTTTTGAGAGGGTTGAAAGGACCTAAAGCCCAATGATGAAGATGTGGTTCAATTTTTTGAATAACCTCCAAAAACCGGCCTTCAATTATTCTACAAGCGTTATATATTTTTCCACTACCTCCCAATTCCGACAGCCGACCAAATTGCGATTCAATAAACTCCAAAAACTCCGCCGGAAAACACCCCTCTAACGCCGGCACATTTAGTTCCTTCGGAAAATACTCTTCATAAAACGCCGCCGTCTTACCGTTACCGTTACGCTCCAAGCTGTGGAGTGCAATGGCGAACACTGAAACGCTGTGGAAGCTGTATGATTCCACGTTAGGGATGGCGCCGCCGCCGACGCCTTCGACGGCGGATGACATTAGCGAGTCGTGAATGACAACGAGTCGTTTTGCTTTCGAGGCCATTGAGCGGAGGAAGGTGGCGAGAGGGCGGCGTAGGTGAAGTGCGGCGGCGGTGAAGGAAGGGATCAGGTGGGAGGGGAATTTGGTGGAGGCCGATGGGTCGGGTGGCGGGGTGGGGAATGAGGGTATGTCGAAATCGTGGAATTGGATCCACTGCAATAGTAAGCTGGATGTTTGGCAAGCATGAGTAGTCTTACTGGCGCCTGTGTCGGTGTGACGGCGCCTGGCTTGGCGATTGTGGGTGGCAGCGCCGACGAAATGGACGGGGATGTTGAAGGTTGAGAGGAGGTGGGAGAGGTGGAGTAGTTGGTTTAAGTGGCCTTGGGCTGGTAGAGGGACCATCACAACGACCACCGGAATGTGATCGGGTTTTTTTGTGACGGCGGTGATGGGAAGATACTCCTTACTCATTGGAGGTGAAGAAAGTACACACAATTGTAATGAAATTCGCCTTGTGTTTCAACACCTTCTTATATATACAAAAACTTAGCCTCCTTATATCACAAAATGTCTTAAAAAAAAAATCATTAAATAGAGTCATATTAACTAGATACAAAGTTTTTCTCATAAAAATTTAAGAATAACGGTGATAATATTTGACCTTTTTTCATATAATTTTTAAGACATCTTTTAGATATTGAATAAAATTAGTTATATTTTTATGTAGAATAACATCAGTCACGTGGTTGATATGTCAGTATTATATTTAATAAATAGTGGATTTTATCTAGATATTTTATTAAGGAATTTAGCATAGATAATTTTTTTTTTTTTTTTTGAAAAGATCATACAGCCCTTATTTTTTCTAAAATCCATCTTTTATCCCTCAAGAAAAATACTATTATTCTCTTCATCATTCTCTCTTCCTCCCGCCTTTCTTTTTCGCGAACAAACAAATCGCCGTAACCCGACTTTTTGGTTTAGAATCATTCTCTTCAATCCACATCCTCTCTTCCTCCCGCCTTTCTTTTTCGCGAACAAACAAATCCCCGTAACCCAAATTTTTGGTTTAGAATCATTCTCTTGAGGTTTTAATTCTCATTTTTCGACGTCAATTTTGTCGATTCGATTGCTGAAAAGAGAAGATCTTCATTTTTTCGATGAAAAAAACTTTGGATCTACGAAGTTATAAATATCCATTCATGAAATTGAGACCAGATCTGTTCTCATGAGGAGAAAAGTTTCAACCAACTAGGTAAGGCACATATCATTTTTCACTGCTGATAGCGTTGTGCTCCAGTACTTATTGGATACTATTGTACATTATATATCACTACTACAAAAGAGGGAATAGGTGACGGTCTATCCAATTTTTTTAAAAAAAAACACGGATATACGGTGTCGGTCATTTTTGGTGTCGGTCATTTGGTATCGATCTGGACACTGATCGACACCAAATAGAACCGACACCAAAATTAATAATCTGGTACTTTTGAAGTCGGTCAGACCGACACCATATAGTAAAAAAATCGGCCCAACAAATATATGGTGTCGGTCTGACCGACACCAAAACCGTATTCATTTCTTCTGTTTCATTCTTGAGTTTCATTTTTCTTCAGTTTCACTCTTATTTCTTCTTCTCAGCTCTCTTTTCTCCCTAATTTACACCGAAATCTCACTCCATTTTCGATCTTCTTCTTCCCAAAAACTCCATTACTTTTCTTCTTCTTCTTCTCTTTCTTTTCTCTTTACCCGCGGCCAAAACTCTCTCAAAACCTCCAAAACTTTTTCTATTTCTCAAAACCTCAAAAAATTCTTCAACATTTTGTTTTCTCTTCTCATTTTCGTCTCTTTTTACAACTTGTTGAACGGATTCGGGCTCTAGCTTCTCTTCCACCTCCTACATTTCAAAGATACTATTTTTTTTTTTGTTATTTTTTTGCTATTTTATATTTTGCTATAGTTTTATTTATTTTGCTATTTTTTAGAAATTTGTTTGTGGGTTAATTAGTTATATGTTTAAAGTAGCGCCTTAAAGTATGTAGTGCCTTAAAAATTTGTGTTTGGATTTTTACCTTGTTTTTAGGTATTATTTTAGTTAGAATATGAATAAGTTGTGGATGCTTAAGGATCGAATGTCACAAGAATATAGTTTAGGAGTTGAGACTCTTATAGAAATGCGTTACGACAATCCAAAGGGTATTCAAATGATGTTTGTTGTTCATGTTTGAAATGTGTGAATGCTAAGTACCAAAATGTGAAGTGAATGTAGTAAGAGACCATTTATTTGTAAATGGTATCTATCAAAGTTATGACACATGAATTTTGCAGGGAGAATCTATATCGAGGAAAAGAAGCAGAATTGAAAGTGTTCCAATAGATCAAATTATAGATGAGAATTTGGATGACCAAACACGTATGTTTGAAGCTGCACATGATTATTTTAACAACAAATCGCCAATATTTGAGCAATTATTAGAGGATGTCAAGAAACTATTATACCTAAATTGTAATAATTTTACTAAGATATCTGCATTGATTAAGCTTTATAATTTGAAAGTAAAGTTTGATGGAATGATAAGAGTTTCACAGAGTTGTTAGAACTATGAGCATTCTATTACCTTGTCCTAATGGAATTTCGATATCTACATATTATGCCAAGAAGATTTTAAGTACATTAGGAATGAATTATGAAAAGATTCATGCCTGCATCAATGACTGTTTTTTGTATCGAAAAAAAATTGCTAATGCCGAATTGTGTCCGACATGTGGAACATCAAGATAGAAAGTTCGGAAGAATGTGCAAGTAAAGGTAAAAATATTCCAGTAAAAGTCATATGGTATTTCTCTCCCATTCCAAGATTTAAACGAATGTTTCAAAACTTCAAAATTATTGATGTGGCATGCTACTGACCGGCAGGTCGATGGGAATATAAGACATCCAGTCGATACATTTTCATGAAAACAAATAGACGAAAGATGACCCAAATTTAGTTTAGAATCGAGGAATATTCGTCTAGTCTTATCAATAGATGGTGTAAATCCACACAGAGATCAAAGTACTAGATATAATTGTTGGCCAGTGATGTTGGTGACTTACAATCTACCTCCATGGTTGTGCATGAAGCGTAAATACTTGATGTTAAATGCATTGATTTCTGGACCAAAGCAACCAGGACATAGATGTCTATTTAGCACAATTAGTTGACGATCTGAAAATGCTATGAAATAAAGTTATTGAATGTTTTGATGCACACCGTCAACAACGTTTCACCTTGAAAGCTATTTTGTTGTGGACCATTAATGATTTCCCTACATACGGTAATTTGTGTGGGTGTACTGTAAAATGGTATCATGCATGTCCGATATGTGGAGAGAAAACAACATATACTTATTTACCTAAGGGAAAAAAGATGACATACCTTGGACATCAGAGATATCTACCTATTAGGCACCCATATAGACGACAAAAGAAAGCGTTTAATAGGGAACAAGAATATGGAGTAGCTCCTGAACCGTTAAGCGGTGACGAGATTCTTGCAGAACTAAATACAATTCAATTTACTCATGGTAAATGACGTAGAAAAGAACAACATACAAACACTTATTGGAAAAAGAAATCAATTTTTTTTGAGTTGGAGTATTGGAAACATTTTCACGTGTGACATTTGTTTAGATGTCATGCACATCGAGAGGAATGTTTGTTTTAATATATATTATTGGAACCCTGCTTGATATTCTTGACAAAACAAAAGATGGGTTAAAAATACGTCAAGACTTAGTTGAATTGAATATCAGATTCGAGTTAGCCCAAAAAATGGAAGAGAAAATAATATTCTTGCCTCCAGCATGTTACACACTAACAAAAAATGAGAAATTGAGCGTGTGTAAAATATTATCTGAAATTAAAGTATTTGAAGGATATTCATCCAACATAAGTAAAACTGTGTCGATTAGTGATTTGAAACTTTACGGGTTAAAATCGCACGCCATCATGTTTTGAATTATTAATTGAAGACTATCACCAAACTAATTTAAGGCTTTAACCAAACTGATTGTAGACTATCAGCTGAACTAATGATTGAAGACTATAAGTTGAATTATTAATTGAAGACTTAGTGAACTGATTGAGGGAAGATTGATAGACGAAAGGCCAAAAAGTAGAAATAAGATTGATAGATGCATGGGTTTATTAATTTTTCTGCTTGTGCATGACCATTTTTATGCTATACATGTAATTACTTTAAAAATATGTTATTGATGATTTCCTTAATTTTTTTTTTTATTTTTATTTTTTTTTTTTTTTGTTATACATTGATAGAGTTTAGATACGGTAGCAAGAAGAGAAGGACTTTATTGATGTAGAATGAAGGTTTGAGATAATTCATTACAGGAGAGAAAATGGTGGAGGCTTGAGAGCCATCACACCCTCAATACAACCGTGACATCATAAATATATACTACTCTATCCTAACTCTAATTAAGCCCCATGGACTTATTCTCTAACAAACATAAAAAATTCCACCTTTTATAAAGAGCTATTTTTTAT
>JBBMEG010014526.1:3177-26804 GCA_037832605.1 Cyclanthera cordifolia
ATCAATCACGATCAGGATACTACATCAAGTAATCACAAAAGGTTTAATTGTACATGTTCAACTCTTTACTCATAATCCAACTTGTTACCTGATAATGACCAGCTCGCTGATGATTATGGGAACCAACGACTTACATCATAAGTTAGTCTACATAATATATGACTCTAAGCTTTTATACCAATTGTAAGAACCCAGGTTTTCAAAGAATAAAACGAAAGACCTTACTTAACTCCAAATGCATGAAAATCCGTTACGAAACGAATTTAATGGATAAACCAACGTGATTAAATGAAAACAATTTTTTAGTGGGATCCCAAATCATTTAAGTAATCAATAAATTTCATTTATCCAAAAATTGTGGAATTCAAAACATGCTAGGACTTTTCTTAGACTCTAATGCAACGTTCCCCATAGTCAAATAGCAGCCTGGTCAGCATCCTGGTTCAAGTACCTAGAAGAAATCTACACTGGAAAGGATGAATCGCGAAACTCAGTAAAGGACCCTAACTCGGGGTACAACATGTATACAATCAAAATCGCATATCATATAATACAATACAAGCAAGAAATCAATAATCAGCATCATTAAGGGGTACACTGACCCAAATCTTCTAGTGTGCCAAGTCATGGAATGTCGGCACCTCGTAGAGAGATCATTGACCTATGCCAAAGATCAAAAATACCCATCATCGAGTCTTTAGACTCTGGGTTAACCTAGGTAACCTATGCTAGTGTGAGAGCCTATCGGCGAGCTGAGCTATCTGGTGGCCCCTAGGCCTCAAACACTCGTTGCGTGGTGGTAGTACAAGCACCCCACGCGGTGGATATCACCCATACCCTCACTCCTAAACACGACACTTAGGAAAAGTCAGGCAAACGCTGGTAGGTATGGCTAACAGGGTGGCCTCTCGATCCCTGACACTACTACGAGTGAGAATATCGTCCCCTCGTCTGACACCTGATCAGACCCTCTTCCGCTACCTGATTCAGGTCACGTCTGTCCTAAACATCGGTGCGGGTACTAAAAACACATGGTCCCTTTGAATGGCTTTAAGAACTTAGGTTCCCTATAGAACACTGAAAAATGGTTCCCTTTGGAACGATTAAAACTTTAGAAATCATTATGGATAGTTTCTAATGTAACATCACGACCCAACATATATAAATAACTCAAAGTGGCTAGTTCCTATGAAACATTACGGCCCAACATATATAGAAAATCAAGATGGCTAGTTTTATTGAAATTATATTTATTATTATCATTTTAATTTCGAAAATAGTATATAGCTAGGGAAAATATATATATTTTTAGTCATTCAAGTTTGAGGTCTAATTTATATTTGGCTCATGTGTTCCAAGAGTTGAATAAATTTACTCACGTTCTTTTAATAATTCTCAATTTTAGTCATTGAGCCAAAATTATAGTAATAAATTTCAATATATTAATGAATTATTGTACTTTTGATGTAAATTTAACTTTTTTTTAACAAATAAATTAAAAAAAAAAACCTTTGACAACGGTGTTGAACTAGATTAACACCAAACAAAAAAATCGCACGCCAATGACCCTTTTGGTGACAATCTAATATAAGTGTAGAGATTATCATTCAATACAATCCAATTTTAACTAAGAGTAATATTACATGAATAGGTATTAAAAAAAGAAAATAATATAGGTATTTAGACCATCCTCTACCCCTACATATATACATAAAAAAACATAAATTTTAGAATAATAAAAAAAATGCATTAATAAAATATATAACCTAAATTTAAGTATACATTTTTGTTTTCTTTAATTGCTTAATGTATATATTTACCTTGAATTGAGTATTAAAAAGAAAAGAGAAGATTAAAAAAAAATTGTTCTAATGGATGCATAAGGTTTGGATGAGTTTGCAGATTGATCTCATCCAAAAAATTCCTGCAACTAAATCCAATTCAAGAACATGCCTCTATCAATCTAAGCCTTCTCACAAACCAAGATTTATTTATTATATCATGGAGTTTTCCTCCTTGCTAGGTGTCATTTTGCATTATCCTGGGGACAATAATTAATAATTTTAGGCTGAATTTTATAAAAGGCTCATCATAAAATAAAAATAAATTGATTACGAAATATATATTTCTCACTTGTTTATTTTATACTCTCAATTTATAGATATATAATCCTATTTCAAAAAGATAAAGAAAAAATAATAAAGGAAAAAGGAAAAAGTGTTAAATAATATTTGTAGTAATAGCTCGTTATGATGTAAATTTTAGTAGAAGAGTTGATGTAAATAGCTTGTTTGAATGTAAATTTTGCAAAAGAGTTGCAGACAATAGCTCGTTTGGATGTGGATTTTGATGAAGGGGTATAAGTGTATTTTGTTTAATTTTATTTATATGGACAATTTTTATATTAAAATTTGTGTTTCATTTGTACATGATCTCTAATTTTCATTAATATTTGTTATTTTCTCTATTCTAATTATTTTGTTTTGATTTTTTTAAAAATTCGATTGATTTAAATATTTGTTAAAATTTTCTAATCCGTAAATGTATTCATTTATGTAATATTTATCAATTGATTAATTATTATCAACTTATCAAGTTGTTCATAGATTAGATTATTATTAGTTAAAACATTATTTTGATTCAATTTTCTTTTCTTTGTATTTTCAAACATCTCAATCTATATAAATTGATTTATTTAATAAGTTTAATTGAAAGTAACTCTTATCGAAATTGAATTTAATAATATCTCGTATAAATAAAAAATTAGTCAATTTAAAATTAAAGTAAAAAATTTAACTTAAAATATATAAAAATAAACCCTAAACGTCACATGACCTAGAATATTATTATAAATAAAAATTTTGTCAGTTAAAAGTCATAATAATCATGTAATATGAATTATAAAAATGGGTAGGGTAGTATCATAATTCTCGATATGTTATTAACAAAATTAACATCTTTTTCTATAAATTTTAGAAATATATTTACCTAATATATTTACCAATATTATTAAAATTATTGAATCTAACTTCATTAATATAAATTTCAAATATACCATACGGATTAATTTTTAAACTTTTTTTTTCTATAAAATAATTTATTAAAATATTAAGTGCAAAGTTCATAATGATCTTTTTAGTTCAATAACGAAAGAGAATGATCAAGCCCATGATTTTTTTGAACCCATGACTCTTACGATTCATGGGTACACATTAACGCCGTAAAATTTAGAATGTTATGTATATACGTAGATGATAAAAAATGATATACATTAAATTTTTATTTTATCTAATAACTTAATAAAATTATTGATCAGATATCGACTAATATTTAATTAATAATGCGCATAAGTTAACGTAAACAATTTGCAATTCTTCATTTCTAATGGCATTTAAAACAAACCATCAACCGCTTCCTAAAATACCCTTTCGCTCGTAGGTTTTAAGTTTACCTTTTATGGGCCTTGGTTAAATTGTCGTGGTTGAATAAGACGTAAGAACTTACTCCATCTTCCTACGTTATTTATTTTAGATCTTTTTAAATTTAAAAAGGCAAAATTTTTCTTCAAGGATTGATTGTTAAGAATTTTATTGGTGTTTCATTGACTGCTTGGATGATCGGTCTTCGACTTGTTGATGTGAGATTGGTCGTTGACTTATTGATCTACTTAGATGATTAGTTTTTGATTTGTGGGATCAGCCGTTTACTTGTTGATTTTCTTTGACGATCTATTTGAAGAACATGATGCTTTAGAGAGTTTTTTTTCTCTATGAATTATGTATGTAGTTTTAAATTTCTAGATCCCTAAAAATAAACGAGGCTACACTATTTATAGAAGATTTTATGGACCCTAGGCTTTGACCATGGTGGGGCTCAGCCTGGGTTTTGAGTTTGGCCACTAGATTTATTTACATGAGCCACATATATAAACTTGAGCTCATTCGTTGGAATTTTGACTTCTATGTTTTCGCCTGTAATTAAACTTGTGTCTTGCTTAATTTTGACCAAATTTCAAATCAAATCAATTTTTTATCCAATTTAATTTTGAGAAATATTGTCCAAAAAATTTAATTTGATTTTGCATTAAATTTGAAATAATCATGTGATAATCATGCCAAAATTTCTTGATAAACAATATTTAATTAAGTAGAGTCAATAAAAGCCAATCAAAATAATTATTGTGGCGAAAAGTTTGTTTAAATCCTTCAGAATCAATTCTAGTTTAATAAAAAAAGATTATTGTTATTCAAAATTGTTTCACATTAATTTAGTTATTATTACAATAATTTAAATGGAGGAAATTTAATAGGATATTCAAGTTGAGCTTAAATTTTACGTATGTATCCAAAATTAATTTAAATTACATAAATATTCATTTATTTATTTAATATTTATTTTACTTTTTAATAATCCCTAAATGCCCATTTCTTCAACCTCGAATTCTAGTTTTTTTTCACCTAATGCAACGCACGAAACAGAGAAGAAAGCCGCAAACGGCCGAAAAAGAAGGCCGCAAACGATCGGAGAAGATGACCACGAACGATCGGAGAAGATGATCTCAACTGAATCTTCATCATCACATTCATCGAGAAGCTCCATCGCCGCCCCGGTGACTCATCCATCAATATTCATTGCTTAATCTCCTTCATTTGCTCCTAAAATTTCTCCCAGATTTATGATGATGACTACTTCAAAAAAAAACTCTAATATTAATTTGCAACCATAAGTTTCTAATACATAGAAGATAAAAAATATCTATATAATACCAATAATACAATACTCTATTATATAATACCTTTTTTGTTATATATATATATAGATATATAATAGTTGATATTGTATTACAATTATATATTACTCTATTATTTATACCAAAACAATGATAATTATGGTTTGTAATGAAAAATACCAATTTAATATCCTATATATTATAAACCACTGACATACTAATAATATTAATACCTAAATGATTATATCATAATAATATACGTATAAATACAATAGTAATACAATTCAGATTAAATTGTAAACGTTATAATACATTAGTAATACAACTAAGAGTTTGTGATAATTAGATTGGTCGACGTTTCTAATAAATTATTGTAGTATAATATAATACTAGTTGATGGATTAATAAACACAATATTAATACAAATACATATATAATAGATATAATACCTAAATAATAAATCATTAATGACATTTTTGCATATAAAGTCATCTTCTTAAATACAATTGGGCTTCATGCAGTTTTGAACTTTTCGATTGGCCTTCTTGCTATTGAACTTCGTCGGCTTTGGCGATGAAGGTTGAGATCGACGACGATGGTGAAGAACGAGATCAACGCGGCAATGAAGGGCGAGCGGCGGTGAATGGCGGCAACGAACGACGAGTTCGACAGCGACTGTGAAGACGAGGTAGAGTTAGAGTACGGCGGTGACGGTGAAAATCGTGGTCGATGGTGACTATGGAAGGTTAGAGGTATTTGTGAATTGTGAGTTCGACGACGGGAAGAGCGAGGTAGAATTGAAGGCGGCTGGTGCGCAAGTTGTGAAGGCAAAGATGGTGGGTATGGAGGTCGACTTCTGCATAGGTGCGGTTACTAAAAGGTACTAATGTATTTTTATATTTTTTTAAATACTAAATAAAAACGTTTTGTATATATATGCAAACTAAATAGAAAATAGACACATGTCTAATATTTATACACGTTTTGAATATTTATACAAAGTTCCATTAAATAAAACCTACCTAATCTCTTCCTCAAATAAAAACCCTACCTAATCTCATAATCGCATTTACGGCAGATCAAAGGAGAGAACTCAATAAGTAAAGTTTCTGCAAAGAGAGAGAAAAAAGAAAAAAAAAACAATGAATTAAAAGCGTGAAAAAGAATTGTTTAAGAAAAAAAAAACGTGAAAAAGAATAAGTTCAAACAATCGACCATTCATATAAGGAGACTAACACAGAGTGATTTTGATTTTGGTTCGATTTTTATTGGTTTTGTGTCAAATTGACCGTCAAATCAATATCCTCGATTTTTTGTGTAAAACCTAAATAAAAAACAAAATCCTTCGGTTCAGTTTGATTTTTATTAAATTTTTCGATTTTGATTTTAATAAAATTTTGGGTTTTGAAACTTTTTTTGTCTCTTTTTTAATTTGATTCTATTATTTTTTATTTTATTAATAAAAAATAATATTTTTCGTTAATATCATAATATTTATAATACTTTTACTTTATATTTCACATTTAAATTTATTCTACTATCAAATCTAAAAGCTAATTTGTTTTCTTAAGATGTTTATATTCGTTTCGATTTTTTATTGGTTCTTCCATCAAGAACTGAAATTGAACCAATATATTTCGATTTTCTAAAATATCAAACCAATTGATTCAATAGTGTTCTAAAAATTTGAATCGATCAATTAGATCAATTTGATACGGTTCGGTTTTGTCAGTTTTGTTTTTATTTCACCCCAGACTAAGACTAATGTGAAGTTTATAGTGATTTATTAATTTTTAAAAAAAACTAACCATTTATTTTATTTTAGAAAAATTCCCAGCAACTTTTATTTCAACTATTTCAATTAGGATTATTTTTAGATATAGACCATAAAGAATAATTACATGCACTTTTAAAATAATTAGCCATTCTAATTTATGATATCTAATTAATAATTATGCAATTATTTTAATACCCTCCGGTTATTACTATTTGTTTTCTAAAAAAAGAAATTTAGTCAAACTTTTCTGCTTTCACTCACAAAAACGTGGCCTATTTATATTAGTATTTCCAACCTCTTTTTTAATTCTCCTTTCCTCTTTCTTAAGATTTCGACCCCATTTTTTCTCTCAAAATTCTTCTAAGTCAACCATTTCTTCATACTGTCTAGAAGATGTCTTTCCACTACAAGAAAATAGTTCTTCGGCGATGAAAGAATCAGCAACAAGGAAAAATCTGTCGCCTTTGACAAGCAAATGCGACAGAAATCACGAGCGTCGCATTTGCCTCAAGTTAATGCGACAGAGTAGGTATTCTGTCGCTTTTTCTAAGTAAAACGGCGACAGAATGAAAATTATGCCGCCTTCTCCCAAGGAAAAAGCGACAGAGAGCTGACTCTGTCGCCTTTGGATGAAAGAAAAAAAATTTTGAAATCGCGCAAAGGCGATAGAGAAAGCGATTATGTCGCCTTTGGTAGAGAAAGCGATTATGTCGCCTTTGGCCTCTCTTTTCCCCCCAAAACCAATTCGGTCGTATAAAAATGATTGGGCTTCAGCGACAGAACCGTTCTTCCCCAAAACCAATTTTGGGTGGAAAAATGATCTGAAGGCCAAACATTTATTAATTTTATAAAGGGCAAATGCGACGGAGCCTTATTCTATCGCATTTTTCCCCTATTACAAATTACAAAACTCGCCATTTCCTCTCAATTTTTCTATTTCTTCTTCAATTTTCTCCCAAATTCTCTTAAAATTCCACCCTCTTCTTCTATTTCTCAACCGGCACCTCCATCTCTCTTCAAAATGTAAGATTATGTGTTTATGGTTAAATTTGTTTGAAATTATATATTATGTGTTTAATTTTGATAGATTATGAATGAAATTAGTTTCATTCCTTAGATTAGGCTTTTGGTTTCCGTTTTAGTTTAGTTTTTAGAAGTAGGTTTTGGTTTATAGTTTTTGAAATTAAGTTTTTGTTTAGTGTTTAGTTTTTAGGATTAGGTTTTCGTTTATAGTTTATAAAATTATGCTTTAGGTTTTGTTTTAGTTTAGTTTTTAGAATTAGGTTTTTTTTTTATAGTTTTTGGTAGGCTTTAGGTTTTGTTTTGGTTTAGTTTTTAGAATTATGTTTTTGTTTATAGTTTTTGGAATTAGGCTTTAGGTTTTGTTTTAGTTTAGTTTTTAGAATTAAGTTTTTGTTTTTCATTTTTAGGATTAGATTTTAGGTTTTATTTTAGTTTAGTTTTTAGAATTAAGTTTTTGTTTTTAGTTTTTAGAATTAGGTTTTTGTTTTTTGCTTTATGAATAATTAGGTTTTAGGTTTTCGTTTTAGTTTTGTTTTTAGAATTAGGTTTTTGTTTATAGTTTATACAATTAGGTTTTAGGTTTTTGTTTTAGTTCTGTTTTTTTAATTAGGTTTTAGTTTTTCGTTTTTAGAATTAGGCTTTAGTTTAATTTTTATTTAGTTTGAAGTTTTTAGTTTCTAGTTTTACGATTAGAGATAATTAGTCGATAGTTTGTCGAATTAGGTTTTTTTTTTTGTTGAGATAATTAGGTTTTTGTTTTTAGTTTTTGAAATTAGGTTTTAGTTTGAATTTAGTTTATAGTTTGGGGATTAGGAATTAGGTATTCGTTTATTTGTTTTAAGACTATGAATTAGGTTTTTCGTTTTTAGTTTTTAGTTTTTAGATAAATTAATGTAGCCCATTCTAATAAATTTGTTTACACGAATCAAATGTAGAATTATTCGTTTAAACAACAAAAAGAGTGTGCTACATTAATTTGGAAGAAAATATGAATAAACATTTAGTTAGAAATATGGACAAATTATCATCTAAAATATGCCGAAGGTGTTAAACAGTTTTTAGGATTGGCTAAGAATCACGTGAATCGTGTCGATCTACTTAGATGTCCTTGTAAGAAATGTATGAATAATTCATCGCATTCCATAGAAAACGTAGAACGACATCTGTTGGTTCATGGAATGTTACCATCTTATGAGCATTGGGTATATCACGGTGAACCTGTGGATTGATTTAGATTAGAACGTCAAAGACGAAGAGAGTTAGACTTTACCCGAATAGAGGATCAACGAACCAATATTCATGAGTGTGATGATCACAACAATACCGACGCGGACATAATTGAAATGTTAAATGATATCAATCGCGAGAGTATTGAAACAGAAGATTTCGTTGAAAATGACAAGACATTTGAAATTAATAATCATAGCATTGGTGAAAAATCGAGCGAATGAGAAAAATGGATAATATAATGAAGAAAACGTGCGAACAATTGTTCCCTGGATGTACGAGATTCTCTTTGTTACACTTTTTGGTTAAGCTTATGTACTTGAAGGTCACTAACAAGTGGAGTGACAAATTGAGCTGTTGAAGTTCTTGAACAATCCATTTTCTGAAGTTAATTCGTGCATAACTGATTAGTTTTATGAAGCAAAACGCAAATTGCGTGATTTAGGATTAACTTACGATGCAATTCACGCGTGTAAGTACGATTTCATACTTTATAGAATGAGTATAAAGACCTTGACCAGTGTGTGATATGTGATGAGTCTTGGTATAAGGTAATAACACAGAAAGGGACAAAAATTTCACATAAAGTGTTGCGTCATTTTCCATTAATTCCAAGACTTAGGCGGATGTTTGCGTCGAAACAAAATGCTCCAGATATGAGATGACATAAAGAGAAGCATATTGAAGAGTCTTGAGTATTAAGACATCCAGCCGATACCGAATGATGGAAACATTTAGATCGAGAATTTCTTGACTTCGCTTTAGATGCTCGAAATGTGCACCTTGGACTATCTTCCAACGGATTCAACCCCTTCGGGAATATGAGTACTTCGTATTCTGTTTGACCAGTCACAATTGTACCGTACAATCTTCCACCGTGAAAATGCATGAAAGAAACTAATTTCATCATGTCTTTGCTCATTCCTGGTCCGGAATCTCTTGGGAAAGAGATTGATGTTTACTTACAACCTTTAATTGAAGAATTGAAGAAATTATGGAGTAACAGGCCACGTACGACGCTTTCAAAGAAGAAGAATTCAAACTCCATGCTGCTATCTTGTGGACTATAAACGATTTCCCAGCTTACGACGATTTATCGGGATGAAGTACGAAAGGCTATCAAGCATGCCCTGTTTGTAAGGAACAAACGTCGAGTGTTTGAATTAGAGGGAAAATTACTTATACTGGGCATCGACGTTATCTACCAATGAACCATTCTTGGCGCAAAAGTAAACTTTTTAATTGAAAGTCTGAACTTTTCGAACCTCTAGAATCATGGGATGGGGAAGAGATTTTAGACCAACTAAGTACCGTTAATTTTTCAAGTTTTAAGTAAACATCCATCGAAACAAGTTAAGAAAAGGAAACAAAGCTCAGATAACAATTGGAGGAAGAAAAGTATATTATTCGAGCTACCATACTAGTCAAAATTATTAATACGACAAAAGTTAGACGTGATGCACATTGAAAAAAATGTGTGCGACAACTTGCTTGGAACCATATTAAATATTGAAGAAAAGACTAAAGAAACGTTTAATGCTCGATTGGACTTGTAAGATCTTAAAATACGAAGATATTTACACTTATACTCTAACAAGTCAAGAGAGATTAAAATTTTTAAACTTCATAAAATCAGTTAAATTTCCTGATGGATTTGGATCAAACATTTCTCGATGTATCAATTTGAATAAAGGAAATTTGAATGGTTTGAAAACACAGGACTGCCACATTTTGCTACAACGACTAATCCCTCTTGGTGTTCGAAATATTTACTGAAGGATGTAAGTACTACTATTACTGAGTTCTGTGGGTACTTCTAAAATTTATGTTCGAAGATGTTACGTGTAACTGAGTTGGATCGCCTACAAAATGACATAATAATAATTTTTGAAAATTAGAAAAAATCCTCCCACCAGCATTTTTCGACGTAATGGTTCACTTGCTGTATGAATGTAAGGTTGTTGGGCAAGTTAACTACAGTTGAATGTACCCTTTTGAAAGAAGTTTAGGTACTCTTAAGGCTCATGGGAGAAAAAAAGCGAGGGTAGAAGGTTGTATAGCAGAAGAATATGTGATGAATGAGTTTTTAAACTACTGCTCGTCTATTTTTACGACATGGAGACTAGGCTAAATGGAACAGATAAGAATGAATATATTAATCCGAATATCGAAATATTTGGTTAGTATGAGGTCTACAGACAAATTTCCGTCCATTATGCACGTCAGCAAATTTGACGTTCAATCCATTGGATAAGAAGAGATTGCATTGGTATATTCTAAATAATTGTGATGAATACGTACTTATTTGTGCGAACATCTACAATTGATTCGACCAACTGTTCGAACATTCGATGAACTATATAAAAAATATGAACAAGAGTTACTTGATTGGCTTAGAAAAGAAGTTCTTGAATTGCGAAAGAATGACAATAGTGTAATGATTTATACGCAAGGCTATGAGACCTAATTCACTTTATCGCTCGTATACAACTTGTATAGTGAATAAAGTTCATTATAATACACTAACGAATGATGTTGGTCATGTTACACAAAATGGTGGCATAATGGTTGAAGGTGAAGGTGATAGTTCTGATAGCTCAAACAACTTTACAGTGTACTTACTAAAATCTTAGAAACTTCATACGTGAGTGCGAGAAAAGTGATGATGTTGAGATGTGATTGGTTCAACACAGACAAAAAGAAAGGAAGATATCAAAGTCATTTTGGGATAAGAACGATCAATACATCACAATACTGGTTTAAAATGAGCCATTCATCTTAGCTAACCAAGTAAACAAATTTTCTATATAGACAATCTGAAACATGGAAAAGATTGGAAAGTTGTGCAGCTAGTCTCCAATAAAAGTTTGTGGGATGTCCCTGATATGGAAAATAATGAAGTTGAAGAAGGACTAATTGATCAACCCCAATGCATAGTAAGGAAGCAAGAAATAGAGTGGACGAGTATTTAGAAGACAATTTGATATGTCGGTTCGATGTTGAGCCAAAAATAATGGAGCAATCTGTGAATGATGATGAAGAAGATGAAAATAGATTCATTATTGACAAAGACCAAGATGATGACGTCGATAGTAATGATGAAGATTAAGTGTTAGTGCGATTGTTTATTTCATTCTGTATACATTATTTCAATTGACTTATGAAAACACTACTTTTAATAATTGCAGGTTATCAATATGCCTAATACATCGAGACATCTTACTGACTCAATTTTTTACGAAATCGAAGGTAGTATGAAGCTTGATTGTATACCTGCGACAGTCGCTACTCAAGCTAGTACTCAGGCTGGAGGTAAGATCGAGTTCTTATAAAGTTTTATATATGACGTTAAAATGTTCCGATCTCATAGTCCATTTTCTGGATAAAGGTAGTAGCAGTAGTAGTACTACTGATATCGAGGCCCGTCGAAGGGTTAAAACTTGAACAAAAGGGTCGTTAAGGAGGGGTGGCTAAAAGTTCAGTTCACTGAAGAGAACAAGAAAACTGTTGGAAAGAACGCCAATGCATTGAGCAATCAGGTCGGAGTACTGGTCCGACGATCATTTCCTGTGAGGGCAGCAGATTGGTCGCAAATCACTCCGGTTGAAAAGGAATTCGTTAATGGTAATTAATTTTTTACATTTACATCTAAATATTCAATGTTCTTAATGATACTAATTTCATATATTTACACCCCTTGATAGGCTCACTTCGACCTCGATTTGGATAATAAGCTCATAATCGATGTAATCGAGGAACTGATGAAATCCCAGTTCAAAGATCATAGATGCACCTTATACACACATTACTGGTACGTTATATACTTAAATATATCTATTTTATTATGTAATTTTTTTAGTAAATGAAGTTAACTTTTTTTCCTTTTCTTTTAGTAAACAACCAATGGAAGAACGAATGAATAAGTCCCATTGTACTGTAAGCGACATCGAAGACTGGCACTATTTGTGCAACAAGTGGGCGTCTCAGCAATGGGAAGCCAAACATGAACGAGGAGTTAAAGCAAGAGTCGTCCTGCCATACAACCATCAAGTCGGGCCTATATCCTTCGTATCTATTATTGAAGAGGTACAAACCTATTGTTTCTTTCTTAATACGTGTTCATAATTAATTTCTTCAATATTAACTTCATAATAAATTCTATTTTTGAATGGCCGAACCATTTGATCAAGAGTTGCTTCCTTTGTTCAAAAATCACATATAACAAACATTGTGTTTACATGGCTGTAATGATTATGCTTAATAATCATAAACGCTTTTCATTACCATCATCTATTAAGTAATTCTATCAACCATCATCTATTATAACACTTCTTAAAAGTGTCCCTATTTACACTTCTATAACAAAAATGGTGAAGTTAACAGCTAACTTTTTTTAGTATAACATAATGTATTATCTACAACACATCATCATGGTCTCAAATATAGAATAAATATTAACATATTGATGATAAATATCTCAAGTTAATGAAGAGCATAATTGCCCCTTAATATTTTAAAGCTAATTGCTAAATTTATGTTTTTGAAACTGTACCTATCATTACAAATACATAGTATTAAAATCAATTGTTTACAAATTTGATTCAATAAAACAATCTTTTTCAATAGCTATTTCGAAGGATAATATAGATATTTGAGTAAAACACAATAAAATAACAATACCCTAGCACATAAATTGCTTTTTTTAGATATTTTACAAAATTTCCCCCTTATTTCAGCCACACTTAATTAAAAAATAACTCATTTAATTGAGCCAAAAAATAGAAGTCAACAGGCAACCAATCAGCAATTAGCATTCTAAGATCATCTGTAAAGTCAAATTTTTTAAACGATCAACAAAACGCAGATAAACTTGTTCTAACAAACAGGCAGAAATAAATCGCAGATAGTGTGATATTTATTATGAAAAATAAATTGCCATAACCAGCTTGGCCAATAAAATGTAGCAGTCAACAATTATGTAAGCTGATCGATGAACTCTGACAAAATGATGTGTAGGGAAGGGAAATAAGAATTTACTGAAAAAGAAAAATACCTCTTGTGGTTTTCACAAGACAAAGTCTGTCTGACACAATTGCTTTGTATGTAACCTCCAAATTTTCCTCAATGTTCTAATTTTATGATGGGGAGTGTCAAAAAATTCTAGAGTGACAAAAGCATATCATATCTCGATCAAGCAGTCGATTCCTTCAGATAAGCGATAAGGTCGGCACGATCCTGCGGTTTCTTCAGCCCTGGGAAAACCATCTTCGTTCCAGGAATATACTGTGTAATGATCGACAAAAACTTTTATTTGTTAGAAAAGGCAACCATATTCATAAAGATAGTTTCAACACTTCTTCTCTGTCATGCTTCTCAAAATTTACAATTAACATTGCATTCATCAAAACCAAAGCAATCATAAGCGTTAGAGCTAATCAGATGCTAGCCAAGAGAATGATCGCTTTTGAAACTATCATCTCTAGAAGATGGTCAAAAGACCTAGATACCCCTTTCTTTCGTTCACCCAAAATAATCCACAAGGAAGCACGAGAAAATTATAACCGTAAAGACTTCTTTGATCCTTGAAGGGATGGCCCACCAAGAAACCAAAATGAAATGTGTGAATGTCATTTGGTATTGGTAATGAAAAAAACCAACCAAAAGCTTGCAAGACAAAAAAAAAAAAAAAAAAAAAAAAAAAAAAAAAAAAAAAAGTTTAGTGAAGCATTGGTTTCCTTTTTTGTTGGTAATCCAGTTCAACATCACGTCACGAGTTCGATTATGAGAATCAGTATTTGACTCTCATTTGTTTGAGAGCAATTGTGCCCTCTATATAGGGTTTGTGGTTTCTCTCCCCTAATTTGTACTCAAAAAAAAAAAAAAAATTTAGTGGAGCATTGGCTTCATTGTCCGTGCTTCTTAGGTTATTGACCATTGTGTAATCTTGATAAGTTTTGGGTTGTTGACAAACTAAGTCCCATGTGACATTGTTGGTGATCCTTGCGTGCCTTTCAACATGCCTTGTTGGAAATCTTTTGACCAAACTTTATAATATGTTGGCCTTGTATGTAGAATGTCATTTTAAATCCTTGTCCGTCTCATATAAATGCAATTGAACCATGTTTTATTGAAAAGTAAGTCCCTTTGACTGAGGTTATCAGATTGAACCGACTTTGCTAAGTCAACCAAGTTGACCGAGCCATAAGACCTGAAAATCTATTTTTTCGAAGTTTGGTCCCTTTTGTTAATTTCAACGTCCAGAGTCTATTTTTAATGGTCTTATGTGCTAGTTCTAACCCATTTATTCGATAGGGTTGTATTCAAGTATCAATCTTCGTAATTCATTGGATTTGGAGCTACATAGCACACTTAGAATTTCAACCAAGGTAAGGAATTGTTACCCCTGGTCATTGTCTGTGGTTTAATAACATGTATGCTTGTTGATTGGACTTGTGTGATATTTTATGATGATTTTTGCATTTCCATGATATATGTTATGTGAATATGATATGAGTGTACTTTTATGTACCATTGTTATTATGAGATTGATGCTTGATAGGCTGAGATGTTCTTCAGCGAACTAGTCTAGTCTTACCTTATGTGTTGTGATATGTGTTAGGTCAGATGCTCCAAAGGGAACTATCCATCTAGAGTTGTTGATTTACGAGGGGTCAGGATGATCTAAAGAGAACTAGTCCATTTATTGTTGTCCCAGTGGGGACCAACTGTTTCGATGTTCCTAAAGAAACCCAAGATTTTAAAGTTTTTCCAAAGGGGATCATGTGATTGATATACGTGTCAGTGTCTAGGGCAGACGTGATCTGGCCACGAGTAGCAGATAGGGGGTCTGATCAGGTGTGAGACGAGGGGACAATATTCTCACTCGTAATAGTGTCATGGACAGGGAGGCCACCCGGTTAGCTATACCTACCATGGTTCGCCTGACGTTTCCTAGGTGCCTTCTTTAGGAGTGAAGGTGTGGGCAATATCCCACCGTGTAGGGTATTTTTACTACCATCATGCAATGAGTGTTCGAGGCCTGAGGGCCACCACATTCGCTCAACACGCCGAGAGGCTCTCACACTAGCATTAGTTACCCAGTTTTCCCAAGAGAGTCAAAGGACTCTAGAGGGAGTTTTCTATCTACAACATTGACTGATAGACTTCTCTGGTCTTCGACTTAAGTCAATGTTCTCTCTAAGAGATGCTGACATTACATAACTTGGCACCCAGGAGATTTGGGTCAGTGTACCCCTTGATGATATTGTTTATTTTTTTGGCTTGTATTGAGTTATGTAATATGCTCCTTTGACTATATACATGATATACCCCGAGCTGGGGAACCTTATTGAGTTTTGCAACTCACTCCTTTTCATGTGGATTTCCCACCGGGTACTTGAACTAGTTTGCCGACCAGGCTGCTACATTGACTACGTTACAATAGAGTCTAGGAATTATCCGAGCACATTTTAATTCTGAACTATTATTCATTTATGTTTTACTGATTATATACATGTTTTTGGGGATCTCGTTGAATAACTGCTTTCAATAAATGTCCATTGGCTTGTCTGTTAAGTTCGTTTTATAACCGATTTTCATGCATGAGGTTTGAGTAAGGTATGTAGTTTTATCCTTTGAAAACTTGAGCCCTTACCAGAGTATTCTCAACCGCACAGAAGATTAAAAAAATAGAGCTAGGTGCAAGGGATAAATTAAGGTAAGAGATTTTTCAATGAAGGAAACTTTATAAAGCAATCGAGGAAATAGTTTTTTTTTTTATTTGAGGATAAGAAAAGAAGCTTTCGTTGAGAAGTATGAAAAAAAACAGGACAAACAAACAATGAGGGGAAATTGTAGAAATCAATCAATGTGTCCAACTCCAAAATAAAAAAACTAGTCACATGCTAGATTTTCTGAAGCATATTCATATGTTAAAGAAGTTTTGTGGGATTTAATCTAAAGCTTAAATCACGATTGAAACTGCAAGTGAATGGAAATTTGTGATAGTTGACTATTCTTCAAAACTTCTGCTCATTGGAGTAAGAACGATATGTAAATTTTCTTTGATTGGGAACACTAGAAATGTCAAAATAATAATAATAATGAATGTGACTCCAGTTGGTAAGAAATAGGATGGTAAAAGATGAACATGATGATAAAAGTTCCCATCAGTTGGGGGAAGTGTTATGAAAAAAAAGGCTGGTACAGCTCACGACAATGCCTATTTCGGATGCGAGTTCACAATAATATGAGTATGTCTGAACCAAAACTTAGAACATCTAGAGAACAAAGCAGGGAAATAAACAAACTTCAAGTCTTATTTTCATAAGAAACAAAAACTAACTTCAAATAAAAAATTATTAATTCACGAATGTTCAGAAACGGACAGTAGTTACCTTCTTCGGGTTGAGCAAATAGTCATACAAGGTCTTTTCCTCCCATATAACCGCCATATTCTTGTTGGCAGCAGAATATGAGTATCCAGCAGTTGTACCAGATTGCCGTCCAAATAGCCCATTCAAATTGGGACCTGCAAGATTCCAAGTGACACTGCTTGTTTTAGAATCTACTTTAAATATGATCATAGGAGAACTTGTTAAGCCTTCATGGACTCGGTGGTAGAAAACTCGAAGAGCATGTTTGGGGTTGTGGGATGGAATGGGAAGTAAAGGGATCCCTTTCCATTGTTTAACCTACCGAATTTCCATCACATTTATCAATAAAACACTCTCACTTTTCTTCTTTTATCCCTTACTTTCGATTCCTTTCCCTTCCTATAGCCAAACATGCTCCAAATAAAAAATGTCTAACAGAATTATCATTATAATTAAGACCCAATTGAAACAAAACAAAATAAACAGAAAATCTAGCCTAACTTAGGTGAAAGAGAAAGGAAGAAAAAAAGCAGCAGCTAAAGAAACAAGTAAAAATGCCAAGAAGAAGAACACACATATGACATATAACTCGTTAAAACTAACCGTTAACCTTGATCAAGATTTACAAACCAATGCCAATCACATCGAGAGAGACATAATTAGCCATTACCAATAAGTTACAAAAAAAGCATCTACCTTAAATCATTTGTTTTTCATTTTAAAAAATACGATATATTTGATATTACATTTTATAAAATGATTTCATCATAATCAAATTTCCATAAAAATAAGATATATTGGTATGAATTATTAACTATTAGTTTCCCAGAATCCGTTTGGGGAAAAGGGAGAGAACGATCAGACCGGTTAAACCCAAAGCCAAAACCGCTAAAATTAACATCTGAATCGGAAGATGAATTATAATCTATAGCATATGAAATCGAATCGGAAGAAATTCATACATATGAATACGAAATGGAGAAGTGAAGAGAGAGAGAGAGAGAGAGAACCTTGCTTGTGACCAGCCCCCTTGTCGACAGTGTGGCACTGAGCGCATTTGGTCTTGAAGATCTTCTCTCCAGCTTTGGTATTGCCGGGAGGGGCTTCATCAAAGCTGGCCATGGCGATGGAATTAGCTGTTTTTCTTTTTTCAGATTAGAAGACTAGGGCTCGCGAGCTTTGTCGAAGGTTGGAGAAAGGCAAATTTTGCTTCTTTTAATACAAAACCACCGCAAGGTCTAAAATTTTTTTTTTTTTTTTGTGCTTGTGTTCTAGTGGATTTGGTTGTCCATATTTGGAGGAGTTTCGTACATAATAGTTGAATTTGATTAAAAATAAATGATTACTTTCCATAATTATAAATGAGCTAATATTTTGAAGTGAAAAAAAAAATAAAAAATAGACAAAATTGGATTAATCGTTTGATTTTTAGAAAACCAAAATATATTTGTTGGTTTCATTTCTTGATGGAGGAACCAACAAAAAATCGAATCCAACCCAATATATAAATACCAAAAAAAACTATTATTTAAATTTGATTGAATAACAAATTTAAATACGAAATATGAAATAAAAATATTGTAAATATTGTGATATATATGAACATTGTTGTTAATAAATAAAAATCATTAGAATCAAATTCAGAACGAGACAAAACTTTGAAAAATAAACCAAATTCTTATTGAAATCAAAAAAAAAAAATCGAATCGATCCTATGGTTTTGTCGTTTATTGGACATCAGTTTGGAACTTATTATTGAAAAAATGAATGTCGGATTGACACAGAATTAACAAAAATCGAACTAAAATCACCATTAGTAATACCAAAAACTACAAGGTAACATTCTATTTATAACTACAACAAGATAACAACCTTAATTCCAAATTTGGGGCTCTAATCCATCTACCACCTCGCATAGCCTACCAATCTCAAGCAAGTATTGCCACCACAATCATATAGAAATCTCTCATAAAACATCATATATACATATAAAATAAGTAGCTTTTTGTGAGATAAACTATCATTCATCATCAAAAGCTAAAGAATCACACTAATAACTCATGTACATGGATCGACCATGTCTATTTTACTCGAGATCTCAAGGTTATCAACCTCTTACGGTGTACCACCCTATCAAACAGGCACTTTCTGTTCACTAAACTTCCTCAGAAGAGCATGAAACTCATCTGCACATGCGGCTCATAAAATACATCACTCATACACCAACTGATAATTAGTTAGCAACATAACTTACGACTAGATGAATGCTCCAAACAAAACTAGAGCGTGGTGATCCTGCTAACTACAGACTATTCTAAGGAATTCCATCATATACCTTTACCATTTAGAGAAAACCGATACAACACCACTCCCACTTGCCCACTCGCTCAACATTTATTTTCACCTATATCCATGGTTACCATAACCTATATACCAAGAAGTCTCACTCAAGGATGTACGTCTCAACACATCTTTTAGCTACTTGAACGACCAATCACACATTGGTCATCGTACTAGTGACACTAGAACACCTCCTAGCAGTTCAACAATAAATTCCAACCTTGAGAACCAAGCTCAACTTGACACTCTTCCAACCATCACAAAGAAATATAAAGCTCGCATATGCTATAACTGCTCTAGAGTCCACCTTAACACCACTAAATAGAGGTCCTTAGCACCAATCATCCATCTACTCGCACAACTTATCACACTTCATTATTCAATAAAACAAATCACATATTCGTACCTCATTCACGCCTTGACTTGTAACATAACATCCAAGCATGCTTTAACTAACACATTGAACAATCGTGTATCACTCATGTACATTATATTATCTTCAACTCACAAGTACGACTACACCTTTAACAAGTGAAACACAGCTAACAGGTCACCCCATATGATCTAATGAGTGAAAAGCTGCTTATAGCTCTCATGTGCTCTTAAAGAGTAAACCATCATTTACAACTGACCTTGCATTCTTCAAAGAGTGAAACTCCACTAGAAAACTCGCCCTACACACTAAAAAAGTGAAACAACGCTAGTATTTCATCATGCACTCTCTATTAGCTACTCACCATGCACTCTCTATTAGCTACTCACCTTGCACTCTCAAAGAAGTGAAACACCATCATCAACTCACCATGCACTCTAAAAAAAGTGAAGCATCTCTAGGAACTCACACTACACTCTCAATGAAGTGAACAACGATAGCAACTCATATATCTCTCTAAGAGACGAGAAAAACATCACCAGCAAACCACACATCACCCTAAAAGTGTGTAACACAACTAACATCTCTCATTGGTTTTCTGAGCATTCATACAATAAGTAAGAATATACATGACATAGGAACATAACTACTTACCTCCAAGAGGAGGTAGGATGCACACATCACCCAATGCTTTGAGCTTTGAGCTCTCAAAACCTGGAGATGATCACCCACTCAGAAAATGACATCATCGGCATGAATCAAGAATAAATGAAGAGCGAGACTGCGTCATTTTCTTTAAAAACGAAAAATGACCATTTAAGCATGAGTCAGCGACCACACGTCGCACCCAACAACGTCATTTTGATATAAACCAAAACGACGTCGATCGAACTTGGTCAACATTTAACCTTGAATTTTTTTTTTCTTTAGGGTCTTACAACTCTTCCCTTTTCAAAAAGAATGCTCATCCTTGAAAGTTTTCACGATCAACTACAAATCTTATTGTATACTTTAACATAAACATCTCTTACCCATACTTGTAATACCCCACTTGACATACTTCACTAAGAAGTAATTCATATTCATAACATAAGTAGATATATAGTTCGAGCTGATCCCATCATATACCACCCTTACATAAACCATTCGACCCCAACACACTTATAAAATATTAAACACTACTTAAGCTTTTCAAGTAGAACGATGTCTTTAAGTTACATCACGTTTCTCTAAACACATGAACTCAGCACATCCTAGCCCTTGAACCCACTATTCAAGGGTTAATACTTCTATCACCATACTATTAGGCTTCGACTCCAGTTTAACTTATTTCACATTTTCAGTGCATCTAAACAAAACCATATCCATTAAACACACGTAGGATCTTGCAACGACTATAACAAGTCATTCGTAAACCCTTACAATCATTAAATAAATTGCCACTAACGACACTAATTGAAATCAAATTCTTATTCACCTCAATTATACTATGATTGACACGCAGAATATCCATCCTCTTTTGCCCAAGGACCATCCAAGAACCGCTTCTTATTGAAACATCAAACACTTCTCATTTAACCATTGATGTATAAATACCATACATATGAAGAACAATCAACGTTCTTTAGAATTTACGCACAACATGACTTAGAATATGGCCTTAGAGCACATCTTTCCACACTCAAACTCACTACTCGAATAAAAAATCAACATTCATGTGTAAACTCTTTCCCGATATTAAAAGATGCTTTTGGACAACACTGTCACTTCTCTGTCAATTCTAGAAACGACCATCTTTGTACTCCAATCAATCTCGCCTCAGTGCATAATGTCCTGCTAAACTCATGCCATCACACACGGTGTGACTCTAGTACACACCAACAATTTCCTACAAAATTTCCATACGATTGTCGATTTAAGATAACATGTTATTTCCGTTTTCCTTCATTCATCATAATTGTCACACTAGTCTTTTTCCATTTATCATCAAATCTACCTCGATCTGAATCAGTTCTCTCTCCACCACCACACTGCCCTTTGTTGTAATTGTCATCACCACTATCCACCATTTTGGTGTAATCATTGCCACCACTATAGTTTCACACCCTGACATTCTAAAGTTTGCCTAACCCTTAGCTCGACTCTTCTGATAGGTGAACGACACAATAATTCATTTAGATATATATATATATATATATATATCAACCTAACTTAACATTTTAGCTTATTTTGTTCACTCATCATACATTGTGAAAAAGCATTCACCGACATTTCTCCAAAATCAACACCTCAATACAACATCCCACAGCGTGCCCAAGCACCCTTAAGATTCCAATACCTCCATGCTAACTCTCAATTAGGCGTGAACCCTTAGCTTCGTTAAACCCTTCAGACGTGCCCTGTAATGACCCAAAATTTTCTAGAAATTCAGTAGTTCTCATCGGTGTTTTGTAAGGTAATAAAATATTAGGTAATTAACTTGATTCAGAGATTTATAATTTAAAATTAATTTAAAAAAGTTAGGTATGAAATATTAATTAAGTTAAGGTAGGTTGGCCACTTTTAAATAAATCAATCTAAAGAGATTATTAACTAAATTGAGATAAGTTGAAATTTAGAAGAATAGTAAAATATTTCTGTTTTTTGTTTTTTTTTAAATAGAATCTCTCATATGAGAGTTGGGAAGGTTAATAAAAAAAAATTATTTATTACTTTTAGACAATAAATAAAAGAAGTTAGGTGAAAGAAAAAAAATCCTCTCTTTTTGAAAAATCGTGTGTAGCCTCCCATCATCTCTCCCTATTTTCTTTTTACACCAGTAGACCCCTTCCCCTATCTATCTTCCGTCAATTTTCAGCCTCGCCGAACTGCCACTGTGCACGCAGCGTTGATTGTAGACGAATCTCGCCGCACCAGCTCGTGCAACATGAGCCTCCGTTCACGGTTCTGCTAGTCGGTCCACGCTTGCTCGGGACTAGTTGTTTGGTTCACCGTCTTCTCGTCGGATCTTGATAAGTGGTGGCCTTGTTGGGTGTTATGTGGTCCTTTGAATTTTAAGGGCGTGTTTGGTGGGGGTATTAACTTAATCCGGATTAAGTTAATACCCCTTAACACTTGTTTGGTGGAGGGGTTACCGAAATCCGGGTTAGTGTTAAAGCAAACACGGATGTGAACAATGCAGTACTGTTCAAGTCCGTGTTTTTGTCTCCGCTTTCAGAAGTGCGAATCCATTTTCGCTTTCTTCCTCGCCTCTTTCTTCGTCTCTCTCGTTTCCAATTTGGAACGGTGATTTCATCGAACTCTTTCCTGCGATTTATTTGGGATTTCTCCCTCGGTTTCTCTGGTTCACTAGTTGTGTCCGATTTCTTCCTCCCCTCTTTCTTCGTCTCTCTCGTTTCCATTTGAAACGTCGGTCGATTTCATCGATCTCTCTCCTGCGATTTATTTGGGATTTCTCCCTCGGTTTCTCTGGTTCCCTTGTTGCGTGCGATTTCTTCCTCCCCTCTTTCTTCTACCCTCGTTTCCATTTGGAACGACGATCGATTAGGGTTTTGCATGCGATTGTCGGTCGATTTATTCGATCTCTTTGGTTCGATTTAATCGATCTGTTTGTTTCGATTTCATCGATCTCTCTCCTGCGATTTATTTGGGATTTCTCCCTCGGTTTCTCTGGTTTTCTTGTTGCGTGCTATTTCTTCCTCCCCTGTTTCTTCTACCCTCGTTTCCATTTGGAACGACGATCGATTAGGGTTTTGCATGCGATTGTCGGTCGATTTATTCGAT
>JBBMEG010014537.1:0-29698 GCA_037832605.1 Cyclanthera cordifolia
AAAGTACAACAAACTTTCTACAAAGGAGAAACACTCTCTATTTTTATCTCACAACCTCACTCTTTAGGAAATGAGATATCTTGGATGATTTTTTGGATGATTTGCAACAATGGATACCCACCTATTTATAGCACTCATAAACTTGGGCTCCAAACAAAATCACTGGTCATAAGTTTGCCACATTTTCCCTTTGTGACAAGTAAATCATGTGGTTTTAGTTTTGCCACATTTCTCTTTGGAGAAATATCTAGATATTTCATTTGACATCAAAGTGTGTAGTGGGTTCTAGGCTTTTCCATTTTATATTTTTAACAAAATCTTCCACCTCAAAGATTAATGGAAAGTATATTGAGAGGTTCGTGAAAGAGAAACTATATTGAACTATTGAGATTTCATTATCGAGAAATATAGTGGAGGCTCCATCTTCTACTGTACTCAAATACAACAGAAGTTATTATTAACCTATGAATAAAGAGTCTAATGAACTTTGTTGTTAGGAAAAAACATTAATTAATATTAACTAACATGAATACAAATATTTACTCTAAAAATAATACTCTAGCCTCACTTAAAAATACATATTATTCTAAAATAGACAAAATTAATTGAATATCTAAAAATAAAAATAAAACTACGAACTCAAAAGTATCATATTTGTTATATATATACACACACTCCTCCATTGAAGTTTCTTTCAAGGAGACAAGTTGGCATGATGTTTCCTTTTGTTGACACACAATGGGGTATTTTTTTTTCGAGTAATAATTGTGTTCACATTAAATAATATTAGGTAGACATTTGAATCAATGTTTCTGAAATCAAATAAGTTGGTATTTAATATTAGCCTGTCGAATTCAAAATGATAGGCATGTGTTTTATTTTACTTTATTTTTAGATTTAGAAATTTGATCCATCAGACAGTATCTCAAATTTGATATGTGAACAACCTTAGCTTATTCATATCTCTTATATATATATATATATATTTATTTATTTATTTATTTATTGTTGATCTCTAGATATGGCGTCTAGATTAACTCGTATTGGGGACATGCACATGTATTACAAAAATTTAAATATCGGTATGATGTGAGTCACATGGTCTTTGATGCCTTAGCCAGATGAGAACTAGAGTTTCAGTAAAGGATTTAGGATTGACTCAAAATTCAACTTCTCTAACCTTTTTGGCATTTTATAGAAAAAACCACCATCCCTCTCTAGATTTCCTCCCTCCTCGAAGATCTTCGTGAATCTTCAAGAAGATTTGAATGGAGGATCTCACGTACGGGTGTGAATCCTAACAAATTTCTGGTCCAAATGGACCTTTAGTTGGAGTTAAAAAAGAATAACGAGGTTCCAGGAGGATTCGAGAGCCTCCATCTTGGATACTCGAGAATCCATGGACTTGAGTCAGGGTTCGGGTCATGCCCATCTAACTCAGAAGGCTCGAGTCGGCAACCGACCGACCTACGAAGGTTCGGGTACACAACTACCGACCTCCATAGGCTTGAGTCGGCACCTAGCTGACCCACTTGAGCTCGAGTCCGCAACCGACCGACCCACGTAGGTTATGGTCGACGACTGGCCAACACTCGTACGCTCGAATCGACACCTAGCTGGCTCCCGTGAGCTCGGGTCGACAATTGGCCGACCCCAATAGGCTTTGGTCGGCACGTGGCTGACCCACGTGAGCTTAGGTCGTCATTTGGCTGACTCTAGAGAGCTCGGGTCGGCAATCGGTCGACCCACGTAGGCTCTAGTTAGCACCTGGCCGACCTCTACGAGCTCGGGTCGACAATCGGCCGACCCACATAGGTTAGGGTCGGTGACTGACCTATGCTCGGGTTGGCACATGACCAACCCATGTGCGCACGGTCGGCATTCAACCGACCCCTATGAGTTCGGGTTGACATTTTGCTAACCCACATGAGCTGGGGTCGGCATTTGGTCGACCCAGTTGAGTCTGGGTCGGCAACATGAGCTCGGGTCGGCCCCTAGCCGACCTTCATGCACCCTTATTTTGGTCAAGCATTTTGCGGGCTTTCTCGAATTCTCTTCAATATTGAGGGCATACCGAAAGAACAAGATGTTTCTTTTGCCTCTTCCACGTGATCGGGAAATTAAGAAATAGTTAATATATTCAAGATAATAACCTATTTACAAAATACCGTCCCAATTCATCCTATTTCATCAGATTTAGGATGTGATATGGTTGCGAAGGATGAACTGGATATGGACAATTCAAATAAGATTTCATTCTTGAACAAAAATCTATTAATTTATTTGTTTCATCTATTCAGTGACCGGAGGAGGAGGGGATATACATTACACCACGATTTGGTCAGAAATCTCCCCTAACACACACACACACACACCTCGTTTTTTTACCATACACACCTCGTTTTTTTACCATATATAGACATCTTTTTTTAAGAGGATAAATTCAAGATAACATATCATATAAGGTCAAAGAAATGAGATTTTATCTAACATTTGACATTAATTTATTGGTGAAAAAGTAGGACAATAATCTTTTCTCTTAAATTAAAAAATATTTGAAGGATAGAATTTGGAACTTTAGCGTTTTGATTAATATATGATGTCATTTATATATTTTTTTCGCTCTTTTTTTCCTTTATATAAATGTTATTATATCTATTATGTAGTATAAACTTCTCGTACACTTGAAGAAAATTTTATTGTCAAAGCGAGCATAGCTCAGCCGTCACTAGTGACGCATTAACATCCACTCGATCAATGGTTCCACACATATAGAGAGAGAAAAATAAATTTCAATTAAGCTAAATTAATTGCACATGAAATGTTGATATTGAACTCTATTAGAGGTTGTGCACTAAAGGCCTAGTAGTTTGTATATTTAAGAACGAGCATTTAATGTTAGACATTTAATGTCATTTTCAGTTATTAATAAAAGTTATTATTTTACATAAATTTGCGCATTTAATATTTAAATGTCATTCAACCTTATTGTATTAATTGGATTAATGTCGATAAACCTTGATTATTAATATGAACACACAAATATGTGAGACATACAAGTGGATCTAGTTCCAAGTTTACAACCTAAATTGTCTACAGTATATGAACTAAGGCTAGGGTGCCTAAGTCCTAGTAACACTGTGGGTGCTACCCGCTTTGCAATCTTGCAAACAACCTGATAATGGTTGTTCATGTGGAGACATGTGAGTGGGGGACGCTTATGAAAAAAAAGTTTTTGTATATGATTAGACCATAAGTTTTTTGTTTGAGCTAGTAATTTTTTTATAAACTCGTATCAATTACTTCGCTAAGCGTCATTTGATGTGCATATGTGAGACCAGTCAAATAGCACTGGATCAATAAACCTCCCACATTGAGCATTCTCGTAGTGACTAGTTGGGAACGTAACGTCACAAGAAGGAATTCACGCATTCTCTAATGTTGTGGAAGTTGTAGAGTTGTTCCCTTAGGAACTAATTTCGGGACTTGAACAAATGGTACCCGCCTCTCATTGACCCGAGAGGACATTGGTTTATAGTGTGATTATAAAACAACTTATTCATTAGAGGAATCAGTGGCGCTTAAGGAGAAAGATGTAATCACAAGGGTATAACATATTTCTGGTCCGAGTTGTGAATTACGAATAAGCTCGTGAAAGATCATATGACAGATGACTGATTATATCACTGGACGTTAACTTGTCTTATAGTGTGAGAGAGTTCAGCACAGACTTTTAGTAAAATAAGTTTGATGTTAACGAGAAGGGATTTGATTCCAGGTTGTTGTAGCTTTCAATCTATAGGTCCATCGGTCCTCGGGCTAGCTCATTATCACTGGTACACTATTTCATTAGATAGATGAATTTGAACAGTTCAATTCAAATGATTAATTATGTGGGACATAATTAATAGGAGTATTAAGTATAATAGTTAAACTTATTTAATCAATGTATTGGATATATATTAAATATAATATTTATAGGATAAATATTATTGAAAAAAATTAATTTATTGGATAAATTAATTACAAATAATTATGGGATAATTCTTGAGTTTTCAGTTGTAAATATGTTGGACATATTGGGTTAATAATTATTGGATAATTGTGATTTGAGAATTATAAATTAATATGTTGGACATATTAGTTGGTTTAATAATTATTGGATAATTATTAAATAGAGAATATTAAATTAGTATGTTGAATATATTAAGTAATTAATAATTATTGGATAATTATTAAAGTAAAGAATTAATCTATTTTATATATTAATTATACAAATTTATTTATTTAATATATATTGGATATATTATGATTTTGAAATTTATTGGATAAATATCAAATAAAATAAATGAAATATAATATTATGGATTTTTGAAATCCCTATTTAATTTAAATACCTTTGAATATCCTAATTTTAAATATAATACCTTTAATATTGGATATTCAAAGGGATATTCAAAGGAATTAATTGAGAACAATCTTTCATTTTTCTAATATTTTTAATATTGGATATTCAAAGGTATTATATTTTCTCAATTTAAATATTCAGTCATCTATTATAAATAGAAGGTCTTATGAGTGTTCATTTTCATCTCACTCACCTCTGAAAAAACTAATTTTCAAATTGAGATACCCTATAAGAACTGAGTCATTTCTTTTTTCCTAAGTTGATATCTCTTTCCAGCTCTTTTCTCTAAGAAGCTTCCCATGCACTCAATGCAGCGTAATAGACATAGCCTTGAAGATTGGAAGAGACCAATCAAGAAGGTCTAGGGAATTGACGTTATTCTACTCAACATAAAGACTCACATGAATTGATCAGAGGCAATTTTTGTAATTACCTACACGCTTCTACCGCGTTTATTGTATACTCCTACCCCGCTATTCCCCAACAATCCCATCTGTAATTAATGCATATTTGATTACATTATTAAACCTTATGGATTTGTCAAAAGATCAAGAGGAATAGAAGAATTTGAGAAATTAAGGTCCTGTTTGATAATCATTTGATTTTTCGTTTTTTATTTTGAAATTTAAATTTGTATATACTCAAATTCTCTACATATGTTTCATCTTCTCTTAAGTATAACATGTGAATTTCAACTAAAATTCTATAGACTAAAACAAAGAATTTTGAAGCAATTATTTTTTTTACTTTTAAATTTATGTTTAGTTTTTAAAAACTCATATAAAATGGAGGTATGAAAGTAATGAAAATTCTGTGTTGAAGTAATATTAGTAGACTTAACTTTCAAAAACTAAAAATTAAAAAAAAAATCAAATAATTATCAAACGAGTATAAAATTTTCAATTTACAATTACCACGGATAATTAGGATTTAGTTTCTAGTCAATTTTTGTAACAACTAAATATAATAGATCACATATACAAAATTAGGAGATTGGAAAGATAAACTTAGATATCTTGTCAAATATTTTTTTTCCTTTTAAGAAATACAAAAAAAGATTTTTTTTTTTTTTTTTTTTTTTTTTTGCAGTTTGAACTAGATTAATATCATCACCATTTTTTTTTTTTTTTTTTGAGTACAAATTGAAGAAGGGGGACAATAGACTATACATAGAGAGCACAACTGCTCTCAAATAAATAAGAGTCAAATACCGATTTCCAAGATTTTTTTGTATACCATTCCTCCGACATTGTTGAACAAAAAAAAAATCTATAGCTATTCATACTCATTCGGTAAAACTTGCTCGGTTGCCGAGATTAAACCCGTGACGAGGGTGTTGAACCATATTACCACCAAACAATGAAACTCTCACGTCATTGACAATTTTGTAAAATATTAGTAATTGTAACCACCCGACTTCCTAAATGGGTTGTCATGAGAGCATGTGTTTCTATTCTTCAAAAAAGAGTTAAAACAACATGTGTAATTCAAATAAGGTTCTAAAATTCATAATGAAAACACGCAAAACAGTTCAATTTAAAATAAAACAAGGGATCACCCGAGTTCAAAATGATGAAGAAAATAGCATGCTATATTTTAATATGAGTTCAAAAAATAAAAATATGACAATGTAGAGAAGAAAATGATGTTGTGCCTATGATTAGTGATGCTTCCAAACCTAGCCACCTCGCTATAAGTTTGTACTTGGAAAGTTATAAAGGGCGAGTTATCGAAATACAACCAATTAATAGCTTAACCATGGAGTTAAGCATACAAATAAAGCATGTTAAGAAAGATACGACAATTGAAGCTACGTGTCTCGAACATGCTTACCTAGACCACCGGCCGGTCACAAGCCAACGACAAACATTCGCTGCAAGCTGTGAGTGTAGGCATACGAGAATGCGGGGGATCATTTAATTACTGTCAAAGGACTACGAGTGAAGGAAACGCACAAGAATCCCTAGAAGTGCAAAGGTAGGGAGCACACAAAAACCTAATAATAAACACTAAAAAGGGAACACACAGCACCCTAAACGAGTAACTGTCGGAGAACACACAACATCCTAAATAATTAACCATAAAGAATCACACAACCTCCTTATAGGAGTAACCATAGGACAACAAACAACATCTCTAAATAATTATCTATAGAAGAATAATAAACAACCCTAAGTAAGTAATCATAGGGGTAACACATAGCATTCTTAAATAAGTAACCATAGGGCAACCACATCCCTAAGTAAGTCATTATAGTGGAATACACAATATCTTAAACGATGATATTAATAAGGGACACACAACATCCCAAAGTGCAACTTAGTAGGGGAATACACAACATCCTTTAGTTTCTCAGATAAAAGTACAGGTCTTACATCTTAAAAATAAAAATCAGGGTAATCTATATGCAATCCTCAATACAACTACAAGATTTGTGGTTGCATGCATAACATCCTCTAACTCATTATGAGTATTTCAAAAACGTAAACTCTTACACATCTCAAGCAAAAATAACATACGTTGAATATCTTGTATCACATGGCAAAAATCATGTTCATGAATTCTTACCATATAACCGAGAATAAGCATCAGAATGTGCAATACATCACACGTGGGAGTGTTGTCTCTAATGAACATAGTATAACATGTGGGAGGGCTTCAAAATTCTAGTTAATATAGACCCAAACCAATTGGATAACACTTCCTAACCACATGCCCGATAATAAAAGATGACTCGGGTCCTCAAATAAGTTCTAATAAGCCAAACACTTGTGAAAAACAAGTAGAGATCATACACGAGTTTAATTAAAAATAGAGATAAGACATTCGTCAGTATTTGATTAAGGTTGAACTCCATGCTTTTCTAAGTGATTATCAAAACAATTAGCTAAGAAGTTCATAAAATCCATAATCATGAGACATTTCTAGCTCACATAGGCATTTCAAGTAATGTTAATCAAATCACATTCATTCAATAAACTTTCTTTCATTCAATAAACTTTCATGTCAGATAGAAAAAATTCAAATTCAAACATAGAAAATGCCATGCAACAAAGCATCAAATAAATCATTTTTCGTAAATACTAATATCTTCTATTTTAAGATGCTAAAAGACACAAAACCTAAATCATGGTGGAACTTCTAACATTCTCGTAGACTCGACCGAAACACCAAAATTAAATATGAGCTGCTCGACAAACATAAAATTGAAATAGAATATAACAAAACGAACTAAAATGGCAAAACAAGTAAAAAAAAAAACTTACCACACAAATTGGAGCAAAAAATAGAGCAAGCAGCGTGTAATCGACCAATGATGGCACAATGTTGAAATTTGATGCACTTTACCTTAAATTTTAAGCCTCAGTCTTTGAATTTGACATTTATGCTCTGATTGATGAAACGACTTCCTAAACTTCTTAGATCTAAGTTGAATATTGTATGTTGGAACTTATTTATCAAAATCCATGAATGTTGGAGGGTTTATTAGAACCAAACAAAAAAAAAAAAAAATAGTGGGTATTTACAATTGATAAAAATCGAGAGAGTCTTCGATTGAGACGACAAAACTTCACGTGTGTTAAGAGATCTCAATGAATGACACTCAAAACGAAAACTCGATTGCTCGCTTAAACACCACTTAAATATACTACTCACAATGGTCAGCCCAAGGGCTTGATGCAAGAAGAACAACTTCCAACCCACTCTGGCTGGAGACTCCACGGCACGGAGGTCATCCAATTAGTTTAGGAGAGAATCACTTGGGGTGACGAAGAAGAAACGATAGAAACGACATAGAAGGGCTTTGCCAGTGGTAAAAGCATCGGCAGATGACATGTTAGGGGATTTTCCCTTAACGCTTAGTAGTTTGTAATTAAAAAACAAGTATTTAATTTCAAACATTTAATATTATATTTCAGTTATTCATAATTTTATTATTTAAATTAATTACATATTTAATATTTAAACATCAAATTTATCGCATGAATCAGATTAATGACGATATGGTCATGATTATTTAGATGAACACTTGGACAAGCATGCGAGACATACAAGTAGATCTAGTTCTAAGTTAATAACCTAAAGTGTCTACAATATATGGACTAAGGTTTTGATGACACCGTTGGTGCGACCCATTTTTCAAAGGCTGTAAATGATCTAATCCTGGTTATTTAGTGAAAACATATAAGTGAAGGTGCAGATGCAAAAAGGAGTTTTTGCATAAGATATGACAAGAAGTTTTATGATCGAGCTGGTAATTCCATCATAGACTCACATCAACTACTTTGGTAATGATAATCATATGTAGATGTGATCTTAATCTTGAGTGGGTTATAAACTTCTTTTTTACGAAAGCGTTCTTTGATGTTCATTTGTGAGACCAACCAAACAACGCTGGGTCAATAAGTCTTCCACATTGGGAATTGTCGTAATGAGTGGCTGGGAATACAATTTCGTAAGAAGAAATTCATGCATTTCAAATATTGAGGAAGATGTAGAGCTGTTTCTTTAAGAATTGATTCTAGGGCTTAAAAAAATAGATCATGCCTTGCATTGGCCCGAGAGGACATTGGTTTATAGTTGAATTGTAAACACTTGTTAATTAGGAGATTTAGTAGCGTTGAATAAAAAGATCTAACGATAGGGTTAAAATGAATTTTTTGTCTCAATTGTGGATTACGAACAAGCTTGTGAAGGATCACATGGCAGATAATCGATTATATTTGCAAACATAACTTTTCTCTAGTGCGAAAGAGTTCACCACAAACCTTTAGTGGAATAAGCTTCATGTTAACGAATAGAGATTGGATCTCGGGTCATTGTAGCTTTCAACCTATAGGTGCATCAGTTCCTGGGCTAGCTCATACTGGTGCATTGTGTTTATTAGCTAGATAGTGAATTTATAGCGTTCAAATTTACAGTTTAACTATGTGGGACATAATTAATAGAAGCTTTAAGTTTAATGGTTAAACTTAATATCACAATATGTTGGATATATTGAATTAATATTTATATGATAAATATTAATGAGGAGAAATTTATTTATTGGATAAATTAATTATAAATAATTATTTAATTGAGAGATCTCGTAGTTAATATGTTGGACAAGTTCATTGGATTAATAATTATTGGACTATTAAAGTAGAAAATTAATATACTGCATATATTAATTGGGCATTTATATTGGATATTTTATAGAATTAAAATTTATTAGATAAATATAAATTAAAAATAAAGAAAACAATGTATGAGATATATTGTTGATTTTCAATATTCATCCTCTTATTTTGGAAAGGAAATTTACAAAATTGATATTTTTGAATTCCACATTTAAATGGGAATGGAAAATCTTTGATTTTATCCTAATATACTTTAATATTGGATATTGAAAAGTATTGAAAGTTGTTGTTAATGAATATGGAATGGATCCTTGGTCATTGTAACTTTCAACATATCTTTTAATATTCAATATTGATATTCGGATAAAATCCACTATTTTTCCCTTCCCATTTAAATATAGAATTTGAGAATTTCTTCCATTCTTAGAGAGACGAAAATTCCTTCCTATATGAGGGGAGGAATTTCGAAAATCAACAATATATATGATATATTGTTTTATTTATTTTTAATGGATATTTATTTAATATATTTTAATTACATAATAGATCAAATATTTTAATTTTAATGTTAATAATTTTAATACAAGTAAAGAAAATATGTGAACATATTTTTAAAGTTTACACCGAAAGAAGATATATTTTTTAAGAACAATTTACAAAAAATAATAATAATAAAAACCAAATTTATTTTTTTATTTTTGTAATTTTTTTTTTGAAGTTGTAAGACTAAAATTAACTTTTTAATGTTGAATGAAATTGGTTAAATAACATTTTTTTTTTTTTTTTTTTAACTTCAAAAAGTGGAATCCAAGATATATACAAGATATATTTTGCTCATTTAATTTCAGTCACAAGTGGGCTTCACTTATTCAAGATATTAATGAACGATAAGGACAAGCCTTCAACTCTTTGGTAGCTCATAAATTTGGCTGTCCTACTTGGTGGAAGCTCTTATCTCAAGCAATAATTCATTGCTTAATCATGTTTTGGTATATTACAAAAAAAAAACTTAATTCTTTTGCACAATGTAGGTACACAATTGCAAATAATTGATGGCTAGCTACCCAAATCCAACTATATTGTTTTATTCTTATAACCTTTTATCTAGATGCATGTGTATATGAGTTGGTGTTGATTTCACTAAGGTGGTTTTTTGAACCAATCAAAATTTTCAGATTGATCAATAATTGACTAATATGTTCAGCCATATACGTTAGAACAACACGATCGATACATGGTTAAGTTTAGTTGGATTGAGTTATCATATTGGTTTTTCTTTTTAATTCTAAACTATATACTTCATACTTATTTTCAATTTCTAAATAAATCAATATTATTTATTTTAATTTAAATTTATATTAAAAAGATACCTTCTAAACATTTAAAAACATATTTTAAATGACTTTGAAAATTTATAAAGTCCAAAAACCTGAGTTAATAAGAATAAATATAAATATGTGTATATATGATTATAGGTAAAAAAATATATTGAAAAGTTAATAATAAATTCATATTATCTGAGGTCAATTAGAACACTGTTAAGTTTAGACACTCCTAATTTTATCTTCTTAAGTTAAGGCCATAATTATCTTCTAAGAATAGCATGGTTGGTCAAAGACATGGACTTTGAGACTTACTTATAGCATTAATTTGTAGATACTCGATAACTAGTAGCCTTTGAGTTTAGAAAAGTGGAGCTCCAAATTCTTGAGTTATATATATAAAAATTATGTTGTTGGTCTCTAAATCAAGTATATGTGTTATTTAATAGAAACGGTGGGCATCTATCTCAAAACCAATTGGCAATTAGTACATCTTATCTTAAGAATGTTTGAAGGATTCCCTACCTTACCAATGTGGGACATTATGAGATCCTCAACACGCCCCCTCAAGATGATTCCTCTTTTGAGTTCACCAATCTTGAATTGGATCTCAATTTCAATTTTATTGGACCAAAATACTCATTTTGGCTTAATGAGTGTTGATATCATATTAGAAAGTGTGAGCATCGATCCATCTCAAAGCCAATTGACAATGAGAGAAGTAGCTCACCTTATCTTAAGAATGCCTGGAGGAATCTACACCTTATCGATATGAGACATTATGAGATCCACTTCACTTCCGAATAGTTCTAAGGTAAGGAAATGGGAAACTTAGATTCATAGTCAATGTTTTCATCAAAAGGACTTTTCTTGTTCGTTTCTGATTTTTGTTTTCCTAATGAATAAATTAGGGTTTACCATACTTTTCATTTTCTCTTTTATCTAATAGTTAGAACTAATGAAACATATGATGTATGTTTGGTCTGGTGGGGAAAGATAGTAAGGGAAGGGATCCTTCCCGCCGTTTGATATACTAAGTTATATCTCATCAACACTAATTTACTCTTACTTTCCTTCATGTATCTTTTCCCTTCCCCTAACTGTTTTAGCCAAACATTTACATGAAGTTCTCACTTAATTAATAAAAAGGGAATTTTAAAGAAACTATTAATTTTCAATTGAATTATTAATTTCATGAATATGATAATGCATATGATAATTGTTGAGAATAACTTAAATTTTTCCATCTCTTAAGTTTGAGAATGTAAATATCAACTTGAAAACAAATTCTGTGCAAATGGCTCACATGGATGCTACATTCGTTGTTGATCACACCGTCGAATCGAATCTACGGCAAATAAAATGGTGAAGTTATTACACGTCAAGAATCACGTGGATTTTACATATCATGAAATTATCACTTATCAGGCCCCAAAAATAATATATGGGCAAGATCATGCGCCATTCCACTACATGAATCACAAGAAAATGAAAAAACTTTTAATTAAAAAAACCAAATAAGAAAAACTTTTTTTGAAAGAAAAAAAAAACTTTATTTATAAAGTGTTTTACATAATTTGAGTGAGGGAGATTACAGGAGAGTGGCTTGGTTTAGTGGGAAAGTGGTGAGTAATGAGTGAGATAAATGAATAGTATATGTATGTGTATGTGTAGGTCTTGTTAAAAATTTCTGTTAAAGAAAAATTTAATGGAAAAATCTTAATTAAGGGAAAATATTGTGCGATAAATTTTTCTATTTTTAAAGAAACATGATTTTAGATCTCTGCCTCCAATATTATGCAATAATCTCTCTTTTGTTTTGAAATCAATGTCTTTATATAAAATGTGTTTTACGAATCTCCATAATATAATAATTTCTTTATATATGAATTGATAATCGTTTAAAGTTCTAGCTGCGATCATAAAAATATCACATATATACATAACCAATTAGATCAAAGTTTGATTTGTTACAAAACCTTAATTAATGGGAAAACATAGTTAAGTAAATTTACTCACCTCATAGAAACTTGTCTTGAGATCTATGAGTCACGCATTCCAATGTTATGCAATAATTTCTTTGATTGTTGCAAAAATCAATGTCTTTACCTAAAATGTATGTTTTACGAATCTTCATAATATAATAGCTCATCGTCATGTAAATTTGAGAGAATTTTGATTTATAGCTTGTTGTTTTACGAATGTTAGAGCAATTTACCTGAACTTGCACATTTGAATTTTAAGGTATAGTCATTTAGATTTGAACTAGTTGATTTGAGCTTTCCAAAATTTCAAACATATCAATTATTTATCAATTAAAATTTGAGAGAACTTTGATTCATAATCAACCTAAAATTTAAATTTAGTTCACTAATAAATTTAGAATAATGATAGGTCAATTCTAAAGTAATTCTATCACCTAGTTAGCTTTTATTATTTTATTAATACAAATTAGAAAAAATGATGATTACAAAGTCTACATAAACATGCATGAGATAACATGCTAAACAATGAGAGCCAATTAATTTTATTTATCTTTGATTAACTATTATGCATCTTTATGAAAAATCAACTATTGATATTAAGCATTTATAGTGCCAGCTAAAATTGGCTAGAGTTGACTGATAATTTTCTTTATTTTATTATACAAATTGAATAAAAAAATGAAAGAAATATAATTGGATTTATTTTAATTACTTAAAAGATATGAATGGGTACTTAACCATATCATAATCACCATCACATGATCAAGGAATACAAACTTGTAAGCAAAATATTCTCATGATCTTATGTTTATCATCATGGAATCATTCATTAAAAGGTGGTTGGGTTAGAGGTCAATTTGGGGATAGAGAATAATTTCTCTAATATATGGATATTTTAGTCGTTCGCAATTATTCACCTCATTATCGATATTTATTTCGATGAATGAATTGTCTCATATCTTGGTAGATTTTTTTTTTTTTTTTTTTACATTATATATTGGTAGAATTTGATTCTTCGTATGTTATTAATTTGATTAATGACATTTTTCAAGATGTAATTTGGTAATCGACAACATCATTGCTGATATTCGTGATAAGATTCATATGTTTAAGTTCGACTTTTGAGGTCAAGCTAGCAATGAAGCAGTTGACATCCTTGCTAAGCTCATCCCGCTTCTTAAAAGTTTACGGAGTAGTATTTATGACTTTCCTTCTCGAGATAGAACTTCCTTTTTGGAGTTGGAGAATCTGGTTCTTAGGTTATGAATCTTGTGTATTTAGAGCGTATTTGCACAAGCTTGATTGATATTTAATATTAAACTGATTTTCTAATAATAATAATAATAAATCATTTGTCAATATTCATTCTTTATATTATTAAGAATATGTAACCATTTCCTCAAAATCATTATCTACATCACAAACATACATTTTCTCGAGGTTTAATGTTAGATCTCACACCTACTTCTTTTTTTTTAATTTTGGGTCTGGTTTTTTCTTGTAACAAGATTCTTTGAAGTTCATTTGTGATTGGTGTTTGCTTTAGATTTGTGTGTTTTCTTTCATTAAAATTAGATATTTAAGGAGCAGGGTATAACTAAGATAAAAATCAATTGAAAAAATTTAGCTACCTAAGCTAACATGAAATTTCTTTGTGAATATGCAATTTCTTTATTTAGGTTGGTGTTACATAAAATTATCCAATTTTTGGCCTCTTAATTTTTAGATGTTCAAGTTTGGTCTAGTAATTTTTAACAATATGTTTATTTAGTTAAAATATCATATTTGTCTCTGTTTTTTAATTTATTTTTGTCTCTTTAATTTTTAAATGCTTAATTTTAGCTTTGTATTTAAAAATGATGAAAATTATTTTTTATAAAAAAATAAAAATAATATTATTATTATGGGATATACAATATATTACAGACGTATGATCATTACACTTCAATCGGGTTATTCAATTACCTCTTACAAAGAAAAGAAATAGTAGTCGAATGTCAATATATTTCTAAAATTTATAAAGAAATAGTTAAGGTTGTTTTGAAAAAATAACAAAAATTTACCATAATAATTAATTTTAAGTTTTTCTTTTTTTTTTTTTTTGGTTAAAAAATCACATAAACTAAAATGGGAAAAGTAATTTTTTGTATCTAACTTTGAACTCTGGTTTCAATTTTGTTCCTTTATTTTTAAAATTAAACATTTTTATTCTTAACGTTTTAATAATGCTCACTTCATTTTAAGTTTAGAATCTAATTTCAGTTTGGTTCTTATGTTTCAAAATTAAACATTCTTACCTTAAACTCTGAATAATGATCAATAGTTACATTTGTTTTTTAGTTTACTTTTATTGTTATTTTCTTTTAAAAATGAAATTCAAGTAAAAACTAAAACAATTATTTTATCTACATATTAGTATTTAAAATTAGTCCAATGATCATTTTAGGTAGCATTACATTATGTAAATAATATTTTTGTTATCTAATGATTAATCAAATAATGTTGGTGTTGTATTAATGGGTGATGGTTTGCTGATACATGAGGGAAGTTGTATAAAAGCAACGGGAAGAATTGCTCAGATACCAGTAAGCAAGGCTTATTTAGGTCGTGTTATAAATGCCTGGGCTAAACCTATTGATGGCCGAGGTGAAATTTCAGCTTTTGACTCTCGTTTAATTGAATCCCCTGCTCCTGGTATTATTTCGAGATATTCCGTATATGAGCCTCTTCAAACAGGACTTATTGCTATTGCTTCGATGATTCTTATCGAACGTGATCAACGAAAATTAATTATTGGTGACAGGCATACTTGTAAAACAGCAGTAGCCACAAAAACGATTCTAAATCAACAAGAGAAAAATGTAATATGTGTTTATGTAGCTATGGGTCAAAAAGCATCTTCTGTGGCTCAAGTAGTTAGTACTTTAGAGGAAAGGGGCACTGAAATACACTATTACAGTAGCTGAAACGGCAGATTCTCCAGCTACATTTCAATACCTTGCCACCTATACAGGGGTCGCTTTGGTTGAATATTTTATGTACAGAAAACAACACACTTTAATCATTTATGTTGATCCCTCCAAACAAGCACAAGCTTATTGGCAAATTCTCTTCTTTTACGAAGACCACTAGGCCACGAAGCTTATCCGGGAGATGTTTTTTATTTGCATTCACGCCATATGGAAAGAGCCGCTAAATCAAGTTCTACTTTAGGTGAAGGAAGTATGACTTGCTTTATCAATAGTTGAGACCCAATCAGAAGATGTTTCGGCTTATATTCCTATAAACGTAATTTCCATTACCGATAAACATATATTATTGTATCTTTATCTATTTAATGCTTGAACATTATTGAAATTCATGAGTAAAATTTTCAATTTTAAAACGTATCAAATAGAAATTAAACAACAATCTAAAAACTTTTTTTTTTTTTTCATTGATTTTATACTAAAAAAGAAATGAAAAAATAAAAATATATTTTTATTAATTTTATCTGTTTTTTTATATTTAATTGCGAAAAAACAACTAATATATATATATATAGACACACACATACACACAATATAAGCTTCCTTTTTAGTTATGCCTCTTACCACAAGGGATAGTAAATAGGTTAAATGAACCCCAGATATTTCCTATTACAATTTTATTTATTTATTATTATTTTAATATTCAAAATAGTATGTATTTATGAATAAAAATATATATTTTAGTCATTTAAGTTTTGAATCAAATTTATATTGGGCTCATGTCCTTTAAAATTGAATAATTTTACAATGATATTTCAAATAATGTTCAATTTTAATAACAAAATCGTTAGATATATAACTTTGACAAAAACACATTTAAATTTCAATATATCGAGTAGTTGATTAATATTGAAGTGAATTTAATTTTTTCATAAATATGAAAATAAATTTAAAAAACAAATCAGAGCTAAAAGTGAGTATTCTTAAAACACCAGAGATAAAAATGATCAATTTTGAAATATATATATCAAAATAAAATTAGACTTTAAATTTAGAGAAAAAAAAAACATTATAAAATATGATGAGTAAAAATGTTCATTTTTTAAATGTAAGAATCAAACCTAAAATTAAAAATGTAATTTTCCCAAGTAAAATTGAATGACCAAAGTAGTGAAGGGAACAAAATGTACCAAAAGGATATTTAAACTATAAGTTTAATTATAATCTATATACTAATTTATTTAAAAACTTAAAATTTAAATTCTGTTCGATAACTATTTAGTTTTTTTTTTTTTTTTTTAACTTGTATCTACTCAAATTCTTTACATGTATTACATTTTTTAATAAATATGTGCATAACCAAATTACATAAATCAAAAGGAGTATTTAAAAGTTATTTTTTTCGCTTTTAAATTTTTGTTTGATTTTTAAAAATACAAGTCAGATGGAAGTATCAAATAACGAAAATTATGTGTAAAAATAGTAGTTGTAGGATCAAATATTGGTGAAGATCCTCATCTTACCGATAGGTTTCGAACCTAGAATCGAGAGTGAGCACACCTCTCGAGCCCAAGTCTTCAACCAACTGCATCACTCATTAGGAACTTTTTAGTCTTGTTTCTCAACCTTATTTATTAACAAAACATGATCATTTAGTTCACTTTAATAATAATATTGAAAAATAATATTAAACACTTTAATAATATATATGTGTGTATATATTATTTGTTTAAAGGAAAAAGAAGAAAGTTTGTGGAACTGGTACAAGGAATCAAGCAATCATGTGATTGCCATACATGTGCAAATTGATGATATTGAAATACAACCAGCATCCCACCTTTGGGATACTCTTCACCTTTCCAAAAATTAATTATTATTAAATTGAACTAATTGTTTCATCTTTCAACTACTTATAAATAGTTTTCCAAGATTAATTCTATCAAAAAATAAATAGCTCTACAGCAATGTTTCTTTTTCCTAAATGCAGCTACTTCCTAACAGAGACATTAGGAGATGTTTGTGGTATTATCGAGCTATTATATTGTAAATTAACTTTTACTGACTACTCTTCAGATAAATACATTAAAATAAGTTATTGTAATTAATAACTTAAAATAATCATTCATTTTTATCTATTTATTTGTAACCATTCATTTTTAACTACTCATTTCTAACTTCTAAAAATAATTATTCATTTCGAACATCATTCAATCGAAAAACTATCTGCAACTTATCTACAATAGTCATCAATCAAACGAGCTATTAATTGCAATACCTCAACTAAAACCATCAATCACACGAGTTGTTACTAAAAATCAAAATTTCTAAATAATTCCAAATCATCTTTCCATGATTTTGCAAACAACAGATCTAGTTAGTTATTAATATATTTGATATATTAATTAAGAGAAAAAATTAATTTATTGGAAATTATTATTGGATGATTACCGAAAGAACTCATCTTTTAATATGTTAAACATATTAATTTAATTATTAGATAATTATTAAGTTGAGAATTATTAATAATATGTTGGACCTATTATGTTTAATAATTTTTAAATAATTATTAAAAGGAGAATATTAATTAATATGTTAGACATATTCATTAGTTTAATCATTATTGGATAATTATTAAAGTAGAGAATTAATATATTATATATATTAATTTAAGTGATTTATTTATTTAATAATATATTTAATATATTACAGAATTAGAATTTATTGGATATATATAAATTAAAAATAAATCAAACAATACGTGAGATATATTAAGGAATTCAAAAATCATCTCCCCTAATTTGGGAAAGAAAATTTCATCCTTTAAGGAGGGGGTGAAATTTTCGAATTCCAATTTTTAAAGGGACTTTCTTTTTTCCCAATATCTTTAATATTGGATATTCAAGATATTGTATTTTTCTAATTTAAAATTTTCATTCATCGGTTATAATTAGAAGACTTCGGATGTCTTCATTCTTATCTCACTAAGTTCACAATAACCTAATTCTCAAACATAGAAACCTCTCTGAAACTAAGCTATCTTTTTCCTCTCAAGTAAAAGTTTCAAGTTCCCTTCTCTAAAGGCTTCCCACCAATTACTCAGTGTAGCAAAGAAGTCATAGCCTGAAAGATTGGAAACTACTAATTAAAAAATGTCCAGGGAATCTATGTGATCATTCTAAACATAAAGACGCACAAAAACTAATTCGAGGCGTCAGTCAAGGTGAGTCTTTATTTTGCAACATGTCTATCAGTTAAGAATCATGTATGTAGCTTAATTGGATTAATCTAGATAAATTAATGTGAAAAAATTTATTATCCACAGTTTTTATAGGTGCTTCTGCTACGCTGCACTCATGATTCACAACAAGTTTGGGTCAGGGTTAAATTCATATGACTCAAACAAGCTTTAGCCAGAGTCATTGTGTGAGTGCCAAATGGCTAGTTCTCGAGCCGCACACCAATCAGCCCTAACAATATATCAACCATTTGTTAAATCAAATATCATCTATCTCTCCCAATAGCATGGCTCGTTGGAGCCACCACCTCACCAAAAGCCATCACAACCTATATCGTGGCTTTTCTGTCCTTTTCCAAGGTTTTTTTCTTAAAAATAGAATTCTGTTGCTAATCGAAGCTTTCTCCAATCACCTATCAAACATTTCTTACTCTTTTTCCCACAGTTTAACTGTCTTCTGCCCTAGTCAAATGGGGTTATTCTTCTTCCAATAATCTTTCGTCTACCTCTGAACCTCACCATCTTGCTTTAAGTCGAGACCCTTAGAGAGAATCATCTTCTTCTACTATCTAGTAGGTTGTCGAACTTTCTTTCTCATCTCAAACTCACATTCATGAAGTTACTTCAATTCGCTCTCTACATAGAGCCTGACTGAACCCTCATTGTGTGTCTGTGAGTCCACCATTGACCTTAAATCGAGAGTTAAAACATGATTAATAATAACTTTTTTTTTCATTTTTTATTCGATTAATGAAATGACAATGCAAACTTGTGTAGATGTTTTTATTAGAGAGAACTGTCTAAACTTTTTGCAATTATATATGTATTTATTGTAATTATTTGGATTATGAGTTTGTAATCTTACTTTATTTCTAAATAATATCAAGAAAAAAAAAACTCTAGGGTTTCTCATTCATAACATTTTAAAGTTTATGTGCTATTGTAATACATTAGATTTTTTATTCGATTCTTCAAGTATGAGTTTCTTAGTTTCTATTGATCATACTAAGTCTATGGATCTTTAAGCTCTAGGGTTATTTGGGTCATTTTACCTTTAGGGACTTTTTTGGAAATATTTAAAATTTTTAGGTTATTTTGTAATTATATGAAGTTATAGAAAAAATTGTGATTTTATGATTGGATTATATAAGATAGGGTTTTCACATAGCTTTTATTAATTTCATTATTTTCATATAAACACTTGAGAGAGAAAATGAACCCTTCTATCTTTGGTCCACATCCTCCTCGTGTAAACCTTCGTCTCAATTTGCCTCTACCGTTGCCATTCTACATGAGCCTCGCCATCGCACTCGACAATGTCCAATTGTCACATTCGCACCAAGCACGTATCGTTGTCTAATTCGTCGATCGCCACGGATCACACCTCAAGCGCTCGTGCCACCGCACATTGGTCACGGGATGCCATGAATTGTTTTGCATGCCCAGCCTATATTCATGCACTTGGGTATTTTTATATTTCTCGAGTCGTTTGTTTGATTAGTTTTATGGTTCGTTATCTTAATTTTTACACTTTCTAGGTTGTTTTTTAGGTTGCTATATTTGATTGGAACTCAACGATGGTCGTTCTATGTTGATTTTTCAAGTAAAGGCTTCTTACCGCATGTTGTGTGAACCATGTAAACTATTTCGCCATTCTATGCTAATATGTATGTGATGAACTGTTATGTAATGCACGCTTTGAGTTTGGGGTTTTTGCATGTTGAGTTCTAGAAAGTCTAGTTTGATTCATGTTTCAGATTATATGTTTACTAGATGACTTGTGTATCTGTCTTTTGAAGGCTAGTATGTGACTCGGTCCTTAACTTTTTTTTATATAGTATTCTACAATATTATGACTTCTTATGAGCATGTTGCGTTGATCTAATATAACTAAGCATATAGTATTCTAGATAGAGTTTGTTAGGTATCATCATTTTGATGTTGTAGAGCATGGAATAGTTAATGTTGCCCTAATGTATTGAAGCTAAGATGATCTTGCCCACTCTATCAGATGGAGATGTGACTAGCATGTCAACACCAATGAAGCCTAGTTTATGACATGTAGACAGCGGGACTCTGATCATAGTACAAGCCTGCAATAGAAGAGTTAGGTTTAGACAATGGGTATAGACGGGTGATCATAGCTTCTAGTGAGGGCTTCTATCAGTTATGTTCAGTGTGCAACTTTTCTTCTTTATGGATGTGTAACTAGACTATATTAGCCTATGTAGGCCTACACCTAATTGGTATACAGCAACATGTGGTGTATATGTATAGGCACTGAGTGATGGGTTGATGGCTCTTTGAGTTAACGAAGTTAGTACACCATTCCTTGCCTTGTGCTTAGATCGTATTTAGTTAGGGTGTTCCTCGAGAGATAGATCAGCTCCTTTATGTTCACTAATCATTGGGTGAATGACGTGAGACCTCAATAAAGGAAAAGTGTGTAGCTAAGGGAACTTCAAGTTTCCACGTCATGTAAGGTACTTCATGGCCCGGTTAGTTGCTTTGACTGGTTAAATTTACTATTCATGTATTTACTTGTAGGCTTAACTCGATTGTTCATGTATTTACTTGTTTTACCCTAGTGAGGATTCTTATTGAGTATATTTTTACTCATCTTTATTTATGTGATTGATCCACCACGTAAGCATAGACTCTACCATGATGACTAGCTGAAGCGAAGCTTGTAGGATCATAGAAGAAAACTACTGCAAAGTATTTTGTTTTATCCAATTTTGTTCAGCATATTGTTTGAAATATATTTTAGTTTTGAATTATTTTATTTAACTTTTTGTTAAAATTTGGTCATATGTTGTTAATGTTTTGTTATTATTTTTATAGAACGAATTTATGATTATTGAAATGAATTTTCTTGGACAGTTTTTTGTTTATAACTATTTTTGAATGAGAATCCTATGTTAAGACTGTTTAGAGAGTTGAGTTCTTATAATTGGTATCACTTCTCAAAGTCATAAATTCTATAAATTGGCTTACTTAATAGGGTGATATTTTCATATGATCATCAATGTTTCAGCACTCGTCAGGTATGTGAGTATTTATGTCAAAGGTAACCAGTCAGTTAGTACATGTAGTTATACTTTATGTTGCATGTTATGTTGGTCTTACTATGTAGTTTTCAAATGTATATCTTGAGCAATGGACGACACACCAACTACTCGGAGTAATGCTTTAGTGGGCAGGTAGAGGTGTAGTGGTAGAACCATTCGTGGTAGAACCATTCAAAGAGAAGCCTACCCCTAGAAATGTAGCAAAGTAGTAGATAGTTTAGCTCCGCTTCGAGGAGTACAACTCGTGGCTCATCCGCCTAGGGTTGAGCAAGTAGTGACCTTTCTTGGTGACGTTCTTCCTTCTTTTGAACATGCTCTTAGATCATACATGCATGGTCATAACCCTTAGAGATATGATAAAAATGATGTTTGCCTAGCAGCAAATAGAGAATAAGCCATAATTTACACGGATGATGCAGCAACTAGCACCAGCGGCACCGCTTGTGCCACCAACTGAGCTAGTAGCACCACTAAGTCTAAGTAATGCCATGCCAATAACTATTCTAGTCTCTGTGGGGCATTCGGTTCAGCTAATTGAGCTTGAGGAAGTAAATGAGGCCTTGGAAGAAGGCAAATTTGTTAAGAAGTTACATAAGTGGAATCCTTATAAGGTGTTTGAATGTATAATTGTTAAGTGATTAGATAGAGTGATTGTTATAATAGGTCGGTTTGATGTGCTTATTTGTGAGTGATTGCAATCACTTGTTTATATGTGAAGTGATTAGTAGAGGGGTTGTGGGAGATGCTTGTTTATTTTTTAATGATGTGACATTTATGATTTTTTGTTAATATTAATTAATATCCTTATATATATTTGTTTATTTAGTATTCCAAATATTAAATTATTATTAATGTTGGGGATCTTCTTCAGTTATATTACCTAATTTATTTGTCATTTTATTTATTATTCACGATATTCATTGAAATATGAAATAAGCTTAGTTATTTCATGCATACTCTTGCGTAGTTCATAAGTGATTCATAATTCCAATATTAGATTTTATTTATTATTCACGATATTCATTGAAATATGAAATAAGCTTAGTTATTTCATGCATACTCTTACATAGTTCATAAGTGATTCATAATTCCAATATTAGGATGCAACTATAAGGGTTATTGCGCTGCTTGAATAGCACTCTAAATCAAGATTAATTTGTTGCGATGATCTACAAGTGAGATAGATAAGTGTTACTGCCTTTTGTGATTGTGATTGGACAGCTTGTTCGTGGACTCAGTCAATATGTGTTTTTTCCAAATTCTTTTCCTATCGCTTGATAAACTTATAAAGGGATTATGTCTTGTTTGTCTACCGAACCGAAGTATTATACAATGGTTGTTAATATTTTTGAGTTAAATGATTCGATTCATTACTAGCTTCTCTTAGTATTTTTCATTTTTAACATATTTTCATGTCGGTAAGAATCTTGTATTTGACAATCATATTAAGCTTATAAAAGCAAATTTTCATTTTGGTCGTAATGAGTTGTTATTTGTAAAAAGAAATTTCTTTTTTATTAGGCGTATTATTTATAAATCTTACCACTAAGTATGTTCTCACCGAACCTTGACAAATATTTTGACAACGGCAATTAGAGAACAATATTTTATATATTTCTAGACAGGCTGAGCATTTTTAATCTACATGCTCCCATTCAAGAGGTAGTTTTAGAAATTAAACAATATACTTACTAGATTTAGAAGATACTTTAAAATTTAATATTTTATGTACTATATAAATATTTTGAAATTAATAGAAAAACGTATATCATAGCCAATTCAAGGTTATCCCTTAGATTTATAAGAATGATGGTTCACTCATAATCAATTATGTTTGATATAATACTTCAAACTATCTAACACTTTTTAGGGATAACTTATCTTTTTGGTCCCTAGGTTTAGAATCTTGTTTAACTTTAGTCTTTTATGTCTTAGAAAGTTTAATATTTTTATCCCTAACATTTTAATAATGCTCACTTTTAATCCTTAGGTAATGAGTTCAGTTTTAGTTTGGTCCCTATATTTTGAAATTGAACATTTTTATCTCGACATGTTAATAATATTCACTTTTCGTTCTTGTATGCGTTTTAGTTTATTTTTTTACCTATTTTCTTTTTAAAATCAAATTCACGTCAAAATTAAAACAATCATATTATAAAGATATTTATATTTAAAACTAGTCTAGTCATCATTTTATTCAATTACATTATGTAACTAACACTTTTGTTATTTCGGTGACTAAAATTGAGCATTATTGAAACTCAAGGGTGGATTTTTCAATTTTGAAACATAAGGATATAATAGAAATTAGAACCCAAATCTAACGCTAAAAACATATTTTTTTCCATTTATTTTGTCAAATTTTATACTAAAAAGAGAATGAAAAAGAATGTAGTGGCAATGGTTCTGACTTTATAATTTGGATTTAACCCAACACGGGTCTTTACCCATTCTAGGCCTACTTCAAGCTAATCAAGTTTAACTGTGAAGTTTCTACAAATGAGCCACTTAAAAGTAATATGCACCTTGTTAGTAGGTACTGCATATCAATTTTTTAAGCCTTTCCCGATGATTTCTCTTATTCAAATGTGGACTTGATTCATTCATGTACCCCTCAGAAACTTAGGCGTTACAAAAAATGAGAAAATATTTTTATTAATTTAATTTGATCAAATATATATATAAACTTTTTCAAAAGCAACTAAAATAATTCTTTCATTTTATAATAAGATTTTCTCTTAGCTATGGTTCCCACTATAAGTTGATAGTAAGTAGGTTAAATGATCATCAGCTTTAGCCTTTTCCATTGAATTTATTATTGTTATTATTATTTGGAAAATAGTATGTATTGAGGCAACAATTTTTTTTAAGTCTTTAGATTTGTGTACTAATTTATATTTGACTCATATGTTTCAAAGTTGAATAATTTTACTCACGATATGCAAGACCTTAGAGAAAAGAAATGTCAAGAAAAAAATGTTGACCGAGTTAAACCTGCATCATTTTGACTTGGAATAAGACGATGATATTGGGTGTGCAACGCGTGATCATTGCCTCATTCTTAGGCAGTGTGGTTTTCATTTTTTTAAAGGAAATGATGTCGTACCGCTATTCTTTTATTTTTATTCATGGAGATGATACCATTTCTAAGTGGGTGAACATCTATAGGTTCTAGAAGCTCAAATCTTGAAGTTATCGATGCATACATTCTACCTCGGCTTTGAAGTAAGGAGTTATGTTTTGATGTTGTGCACATTCTTATTTGTTGTATGAAGGTTCAAGAAACTAGTGTGAGTTGTTAGTTCTCTTGAGCTTTTTTATAGTAATGTGTGAGTTGTTAGTCGTGCTTTTTAGTCTCTTTGAGAGACGGATGAGTTGCTAGTGATGTTCCACTCTTGTAAGGGTACAATGTGTTGTTAGTGATGTCTCACTTCATTGATTATGTAGTGGAAGGTGCTAGTGATGTTTCACTCCTTTAAGAGTGCAAGGTGATTTGATAAAGATGTTGTTAGACATTTATACAAAAGATGTCTAAAATTGTAATTGAAATTAATCACCTACAGCGGAAGCGAAAATAAATAAAGTGATCGTACCTCCAGACATTTTTTTGGTTACCGAGATGAAAAACCAATAATCAACTTAAACTGAGTTTTAAATGACAACGGAGTTCGTGGTTATTCTACACCCTCACTCTTTCTAACTTAGATGGTATGGTTTTTAATGGTAGAGTAGGCATAGGGACCAAAAACTGAAAAAGTTTTCTCTATACTGTCTCTATATTGTAGTTCTTTTCTGCACGTTGTTTTTCCCATTAAGAAACAACTATAAAAAAAATATAATTAGGAAAGCGGTTACAAAAGGAGTGGATAGTGGAGTGGTTTTCTAAATTTATGGGAATTTACATGATCACATGGACCACCTGATGGAGAAAGATATAAATAAATTATTTATTTTATAATTTTCAACAGATGTCTCACTCATTTGAGGGTGCATGATGAGTTGTCATCGTTGTTTCACTCAATTGAGATTTTAATGTGAGTTTCTAGAGATGTTTTACTTATTTGGGAGTACTTGCATGATGAGCTGATGCTGATATTTCACTTCTTTAAGAATGTAGGGTGCGTTGCTAAGGATGTTTCATTCCTTTTACAATGCAGGGTGAGTTGCTAATGATGTTTCACTCTTTAGAGAGAGAAGAGTGCGTTGATAAAGTTGTTTCACTTAATTCTTCGAGTGTGCAAGGTGAGTTGCTAAGGATGTTTCACTTCTTTGAGAGTGGAGGGGGAGTTTCTAGCGTTGTTTCACTTCCTTGAGTGTGCAGGGTGAGTTGGTAATGAAGATTCACTCTTATGAGAGTGCAGCCAACTTACAAATGATGTTTCACATTTTTAGGGTACATGGTGAGTTCCAAGCTACATTTCACTTATTAGATAGTGTGGGTGACTTGTTAGTGGTGTTTCACTCGTTAAGAGTATAGTTATACTTGTGAGTTGAAGATAATATAGTGCACCTGATGGATGATAGATATATACAAAAATAAACATGCAATGACTAAATGTGAGCATTTCAAAGGATGAAAGTGTTTAATTTTAAAACATATGAACCAAACTAAAATGAGACTCTAAACCTATGGACAAAAAATGAGCATTATTGAACTGTCAGGGGTAAAAGTATTTAAGTTTTAAACATAGAGACCAAATTGAGACTAAACTCAAACCTATGAACTAAAAGTAATTTTCCATACTTTTTATCATCACTCTTTTAAGCTCCGTTTGATAATCATTTGGTTTTTTTTAATTTTTGGTTTTTGAAATTTAAGCTTGTATTTACAATAACACGTTTATTTCAATCTCGTACTCTACATAGATGACACAACTTCTCTCAAATAAATGAAAGCCATGGATTTTCAAGATCAATTTTATGATCATGGTGTTGAACTAGATTGTCACTAAACAATAAAACTAAAGTACCGCCAACTCTTTCGGTAAAAATAAATTCAATTAACTCTTATATTTTAATTTAAAAATACTTAAAATGATTATGTATATAACTTTTTAGCATATTATGAGTAAAATAGAAACTAATTACATAAAATAGCCATTTATATTAAAACTAATCCTATTGTTTTGAAATTTCTACTAATCATAAATTTCCACATTATTATCTCAATTTTAAAGAAGAAATTAAATTAAATTTTCACACAATATTTTTCAAATTAAATCGGATAAAAAATTGATATATTTTGAAATTTGGTCAAAATTAAACCATACTCAAGTTTAATCAGTTGGCCCAAACACTAAAGATCAAATTCCAACGTATAGGCCAAGTCTATATAGATGCCCGTGTTCATGTAGACAAGTCTAAAGAGTCAAGCCTAAGACTTGGCCCCAAAAGCCCACCATAGTGCAAATCTATGGTCTTTCGAGTATATGTCTATGGAGGCTACATAAATATAGAAACTCTTCTTTATTTGGATGTTGCCAAAAAAATTTAAAACTCAAGAGAATTCAACAAAGTTGAAAACTTTTTATATTGAAGGATCGAATATCCTTTTGAAATCCAAAGTTACTTCAAATGTCAAGCAATTTCATAAACAAGTAACTAGACAAAGATTTTTTTTCTTCAAGTCAAAAACATAATTCCTTAAACAGACAACTAGATATGAAGAGCACGCATCACATTTTTTTAATCAAGAATACATATTCATGGAGAAAGAATCAAAGGATCAAGTGATAGAGATGAAACCATAATGCCCCAAAATCATTTCAAAATTCAAATTACCTTTTTTTTTTTACACAAAAAAATGACTTTTAACAACACAATTCAAAAGGCTCAATTTTATTTGGCATTTTAATTAGATCTACCAAAACAAATGACTTTTTCCCAACACAACTTAAAAAGTGTTTAAAAAAAACTCAAGACCAAATAAAAGGAAATTTTTTTTTTTGAATAAATGAGTAAAGAGTTGTTATACTCAAGAACACATTTATACTAATTTACTTATTGATTTTTTTTTTTTTTAATTTATACCGTATGTAATCTCTTGATCACGAAGTCAACTAATGTTTTTAGCCACCAATCAATAGCAAATTCGAAATTATTGGAGTAAATCAACTATGATCTCCCTTTTTCTTATCTTTACTATTTAATACCAAAAAATGCAAATTCAGAAAATGAAATAATGTAAAAAATAGTTGCTCCTAGGTGTATAGAATAAGGTCCACAAAAGGTTTTCAATCAACACAAATCAAAGATAATGATGAAGCGTGTTTTAAATGTCACATTCAACGCTATATTCATAAACTAAAGATAAAAGCTACTTCTCCCCTCTCCCTCTCTCAATATTCTCAAAATTCATTGCATTAAGCTTTTTTAATTTGTCAATAAAACTATATGATAAAGCATAGCCCCTAACCCCACCCTTTTTTTTTTGACATTCATAGCCCCTAATATTAAACTCTTTAACTATTTAGCTTTCTTGTCATCACATATATCTTATCGTTAATTATTCTAATCATTTGAACTAAACGGTGTCCCTATTTTTTGTTTTTAAATTTTGAAGTGTTTGATTTGAGATTTTAAAAGTATATAGAATTTGTATTTCGAATGAAGATTTGTTTTAATTATTTAGAAGTAATGATTAAAATCAAAAACATGTTTGAAGGTAGTTTTTAAGAGTAATTAAAATTAGTATTTATAATAAGTTTTTATTTTGAGTATTTAGAAGTAATGATAACAGTCAAAAACTTGTTTGGATGTAGTTTTTAAGAGTATTTAAAACTAGTATTATAATGAAAACTTTATTTTGAATGTTTAAAATTAATGATTATAGTTAAATACTTATTTCGAGGTTATTTTTAAGAGTATTTAAAATTAGTATTTAGAATGAAGATTTATTTTAAATATTTAGAAATAATGATTGCAATCAAAAACTCGTTTGGATATTGTTTTATTTAGGAGTATTTAGTAAATACTAATTTGAAATACTAATTAAAAAACTAGTACCCAACATCTCCTAGTGTTTGATTTTGAGTTGATGAGTGAGAGGAGAGGATGGGAGGGAAGAGATTTTTTTTTTTTTTTTGAAGATCATGTATTAATCTAACAACCAATGAAACAACGGATACAATCCTCCTCCATCTTGGAGGCCACAACGGGGGAGGACCCCCTCCAAAACGAAAGCTCATCCTCTTCAGAAGACGATAAGAAGTTACAAACAATAGAATCCACACAAGGGCTTTTGGCCAAGAAATCGGCCACCCCATTACAAGCTCTACTACAATGTAAAAAATAAACATTCACAATTTTCTGGGAGAAACGTTCAATATCAACAACAATGTTGTTAAATTCAGACATGTCCTTATCAACTCCAATCAAAGCTTGGACCACACATTTTTTTGTACCTTTCACTGAGATGGTCCGACATTGCCCCCTCCCACACCGCCGAGCATCCTCTGCATAGCCTCTAGTGCCGCATTCATCATTTCTTGGTACTCGTGTCTCTTATGCCATCTGCAATGAATGATTCTCTTAATCCATCCATCTTTTCCTACATAATAAAGAAGTAACTTTATAAAAACCAATTGGA